>JAPYYQ010000157.1:0-50485 GCA_030522585.1 Anagyrus pseudococci | reverse complement strand
AATTACTATGTAACATAGTAAAAATTAGCAAAATCGAAAGTAGATCCTCACTTTCCTAAAAAAATAGTAATTTTTATTATAACACTTTTCTCAGTGTATGTGAAAAATTTGTGTCTGTGGAAAATTTAATAAAACTTTGAATCGTATCAAAGCATTCCGCAATGAATGAAAGTAAAATTTAAAATGTTTCATATATATATAACTAATGTAGCAGACTGAAAGCGTCTTCATAAATGAGCGTGCCATTTGAAAAGTTAAAACTGAAATTCATGCAAATTTAATAGGGTTAGTATTTCCGTGGAAATTATTTCGAGAGAGAATAACAAATTTAATAAGGGATAATAAAAAAAGAAAAATTAATCAAATCTCGTAATAATATATCAAAGTCGATCGTAAAAATTAATTAATTTTCATTTCCATTGGCCTATATTGAAAAGGAAAGCTTTTAAAGCAATAGAAAGAAAAAAGATACATCGGACGATAGACGCAAATAGGTTGAAGTTTCTAAATGATGTACGACATGAAAGATACTTTACAGGTTGATGCATCTATTGCAAAGCTCAAAATAACTCTCTTAAGGCAATAACTTATAACTCGACAATGGCAGTTCTAAAACTAAAGTAATTATTGAGTGGAGGGTGTACAGTATCACAACAATATTCCTCTGACCATAGCTTTATTATAAAAAATGAAAATGACTCCAACTTCGGAGAACGAGAGAACGGACGTCGCGAGATCAGAGTCGTTTTGCCATGCCATTCGTTATGCACGCGCGCGCATATATTCGTGGCGTATAGGGTCGGAGATGTGTATCGCGTTACCAGCTGGAAGCCGGCAACTAATTGCTCACTGCACGGAAGATCGTCTAATGCAGGCTCGATAATTGAGCGATTTGCCGGCCCCCGGGGCCTGTTAAATCTAATCTCGTGGAAAGATGAGTTACAATTTCGTTACTGGACAGACACAAAAATATCCGGTCGTTCAAATTCGAATTTTAATTTACAAAATATGGTTATATCCTATCGATGTGAATTTAATATTGCGAGTTCGAGGAAATTTATGTTCGTTTGACCTGTCTCTGTGCGGTAAGGGGGGAGGGCGGAGAAAAACGAATTTGTAAAGAAGTCGGATCGATAAGCAAGCCAGCACCATCCAAACATTGGAAGGGAAATCAGGACTCGCTACTTTTAAATTAATCGAACGGCTCTCGGGTTACACGAACTATTTCTTTCGCGCCCGACTTCCTAGCAATCCATTCTCGACTCTTCCCGTCGCACTCTCTCGCTCGCGCGCGCACACACCCGCAAAGTCAATTATCCTTTCCGCTTCAATTTCATTTTTTTTTCTTTTCCTGCTGTTCTCTCTCGCGCTTCCCCTCTTCTCTTTCTCTGATCGATTAGAATAATTCAAACGTAACTTCTTACTCTATCTTTCGCATTGCGTTAATTAAATTTCGGGGAAACTACTTTTTTCATAAATAATTGTTGTTTCGACAAGGTAAGGCTTTATTTTTTTTTACATCTCGCAAATAATTTATTTTTTTGTTTTTCAGAAACTACGCGCGCTAATTAAACTTCGTGTCAGCTGTTTTTTCACAATAGTACCGCGATGCGATGGAATACAGACTGCAAGTCGGAGAGAAGTCTCAATGCACAAGGACGCATAGGTATATATACGAGTGCTAAATCGCGCAAAAAGACCAATCGACTGGGAAAGGCGGTTTATACTCAAAGTTGGCTTCCAAGCAAATCTCCAGGCAGATGACAATAAAGCGGAAAACCTGCTGATATCGACGTTTTCACACTGGGCGCAGATGCAGCCGGATATTCAAACTCGACTCTCAAACTATAGTCACGATCACTTTGTTTCTCCGGAAAGCTCACTTGACCGGAGAAAAGTAGATTGCAAAAACAAACTTCGAACTCGTGCAATTACCAAAAAAATAACAACAAACAAAACTCGCCCTCGGGCTTCATAAATCTCTCGCAAGCTCCCGACAATCCCACTCCGGCTTTAAAAAGAGAAACCGAATACTCCCCCCTCGTCCCACAGGCGCATCCCCAGTCGAGTCTCGGTTTTTACGGCTCGCGGCACGCAAGGATCGGACGTCGATACTTTAGCCCTCTCCCCACACCCGTTTCGCGCCCAAATCGATGATCCCCCGTAAGTCCCTAGTGACTGAACTATCAGCTATGGGCGCGAGGAGGAGTCGCGCGTTGGGAAAGACACGCGAGACGTTCTCACACGCGACGGACTTACGTAACGCTGAGAAGCTTTCGGGGTGTAGAGGCTAATTTTGGACAGCAAATGCACCTGCCCCGCCGATTAGGGCTTGAATTCGCGTTTTCCGTTTGTTTTTTCTTGTTTTCGTAGATTTTGAAAATATTTCGCCGGAGTAAACAAACATTCAGATAAACCATCAACAACCCGTCTTCTCTCGATTATTTAATTTTTTTTTTATTTTTTCGAAATGTGTATTCCGAAGTTTTAATAAACGCGTACGTCTGATGTAATTCAGACATCCTTTCTTTATGCTATAAATAATTTATAGAGTAGCAAGAGAAAAAAGTAAGTAAGGATCAAATGTTAATTCGAAGGTGCGGCCCGGCTGGCGTTTTAATACCGCGGACGAGGCGAATATCAGAAGCGACGTGAAAATATTGCGGCAGTCTCGCAATCACTGACGGCGGCGTCGATCACGAAAAACCGGCGCGGTTCACGGTACTAATGAAATCTTCGAGACAATTTTTTTCTCCCTCCCCCCTACTCTGAGGCCATTTGATTTATCGAGTTATTATATATTTTTGCCGGATTACACTCGTCTCGCCCCCCTTCCCGTCGGCCCTCTTGTAATTTTTCGATAACGCGCGACAAACGTAATTTTTCGAGATTTAGGTCAAGCACAGCGATTAAGATAGGCAAAAAGCTGCTCGGCGATCATTGGCTGAGCCACTCGCGAATTCCCCGGCAAGCGTGCGTGACGATTCGTGAAACGATCGAGACGCGGCCTGCTACAAACGTAGTCGCCCCGGTACTTTTTGCTGCAAGCCCCTTCGCGGGAGAGAAGGAGGGGGAGAGAGAAGCCTCCGAATATTGATTGCGTGTGGAAACAACATCGCTCGTTGCAATGAAATATCGAGGCCCAGACGTGATGGAATGCCGTTTATTCCTTAACGTTATTTTGATGCTCACCAGCCGCAAGACGGACCGCTCTGTTATCCTTGCGCCCCGTGAAATTTATATTCCCTCCTTTCGATTGCTTATTTTTCCTACTGCCTGAATATTTCAAGGGATCCTCGCATAAAATAGAATTTTAATTGTTGCATCCCTAGATAGAAATCGTACTCCATGAAACGTTGTTTATAACCATAACATGGTGCATTTTTTATGCTGAACGCATAAAATAGTTATATTATGGCTGAAAAACAGCGTTTCACCAAGCGCGATATCTACCAGGGATGAATTTAAAGCCGTGCCTGAGATAACAGTTTGTCAATCGTTGAATGTCAAAGTAGGATGGGCAGTTGCGAGGATTGTCGAATGGGATTATCTTGAATTTGGATGTATTGACATTATTTACCGTGTGTCGTAGATGTGGACGGTAACGAAAAAAGAGGTTTTTGACACATTTATAATCAAGATTTTAAAATAATATCAAGAATAATCTTTATGAACCATCATTTATAATTGAATAATTTCAAACAACATTGACTGGGTACAAAACAAACAAATTTTTTACGTTAACTAATAATCGCGCGGTTTTTATACTCTCTGTATAACTGTGATATTCACTGTAAAGACGATGCCAGTATTACTCTTAAAAATTTCGGTATTCCTCATCATTGTTTCTTTGCGCGCGAGTATCACGCGATTCATCGTTTATCCACCTGTGATTCATTGATCATTATTTAATCAATTTATCACGCTCATTTAAGATTCATTAACAAAAATTCACTCTTTGTGCTCGAAACTTTGTATTGACAAATAAAACATACGAATAATACTCTTAAATACATATTCAATCAAACTCGATGAAAAAAAAGAAAATCCCATTGACGTTTGTCATTCCGAAAAAAAACAAATTCGGCTAAGCACATAATTCTGCCAGGGAGCCACCAAGTGAGAGAGCTCCTTCGAGCCACTGCGTGCGTATCCGCATTAGAATAACCACGTCCCACGATATCCATTGAATCGTTTGAGAGAGCTGCCATAGCCGAGGCATTGGTATATATATAAACGCGTGGCTGTGAGGCCGACACAGAGCTATGTGTTCGAAAGAGAGAGAGAGAGAGAGAGAGAGAGTCGCGGCCATCGGTACCCACGCCGCATTAAGAAACAGAGAGACAAATTATGTGCAGCTATTATACGCGCGGGGCCGGCTGTACACGGCTCTCTCGAGGAGGATGCGTGGGCGCGAGAAGAAGGACGAGAGAGCTCTTACTAGCCGCGGCTGGTATATATGAATATGGGCGACATATCGCGCGTAGACCAGCCACTCTAGAGAGAGAGAGCGAGAGACATTGGAGGATCGTCGAAGACTTATGTTGATTTTGATAGCGCTTGTTTTCGGCCTATACCGCTTTAATTAGAATACATTAAACGCGCGTTTTTGGAGCTATCGCCAACTCATCGCCAAGGATTACCCAATAACCCAATAATAAGCTTGTCGAGGCTTTATACGCGCGCCCGCTTGATCGTCGAACGAGCATTTCTCTCGCTATGCCGCGACTAACGTAATGTGAGTTCACTTACCTCGACGACCAACCTGTCGACGGGCGTTCGGCTGATCCCATTCATCCTGTCCCGCTGCTGGCTTTTTCTTCCGGCACGCCGAGCTTCTTAGATCCTCATGCTGCGGTGAGGGGGGAGGTATGGATCGTTAGACGCTCTCGCTCCTCTCCGCTTGCGCGCGAGTGCCAGGCGCGTTTGGAATTTCGCGGACGACAGCTATACGCTTCCGCGGAGACTCCTCTTGCTCCCAAAGGCTCGGTTAAGCGCGCGCGCGCCGCGTCTACGGTTGCGCCTCGGCTATCTTGAAAATTCCGATCGCCGCTAGCTTCGTTACCTCCTTGGCCACTCCGCTGCTCATACTGCACCGCCTCGATTTTTTTTTTTTTTTTTGGTAAACTCGGTTTATGCTTCGTTTAAAATACGCAGCGCGTGTCGCGTCTGCGCGTATCTCGGCTGATCTGTAAATTCAAATCCTGCGTGAAAAAGTGTCAAACCATTAAAGCGGTCGCCCGCGTCGCCGTTCAATTTGCCCAAGAGCGGCCGATAAGATTATTCAATTTTTAACGTTATCGCCGACTTATGTGTATGATTCACGCACGCGTCTGCGTATACTAAGATTCTCCGGGTTATTCAAGAGACGCGATTCTCACCACTTTGGCTTTTGCCATCGAACCGAGAATAAAATTATCGCGTCACAACGAGAGCGCGGAGCCGGCAAACGTGCGCCTCGTTCGCCTATAACCGGGGCTCTCTTACGTCCGTGAAGTGTCGATCGTAAAGCAATTCGCTCCCGGTGTCTCTCTCACATACACACACCCGCGCATTTGCGCATACACACTCGCGAAAACAACCTACTTTTACTCTCGATAGCAGAGGGAGAGAAAAAGAACCGAGCACAAGCGAGAGCGCGTGTCCATCCGTTGGTCTAGTCTTCTCGCGACCTTCGACGACGCGCCTTCACCTTGCTCTGGTATAGGCGCAGGCCGTAAGGCGAACTAGAGCGAGCCAGCTGTCTCTCTCTCTCTCTCTTTCTCTATTCAATGCTTCGCATATCACCGGGCGAGCGAAATGATCGAGGAGCCGCGCGACTTTAAGCTACGCGGGCAGACGCCGACTGCCTGACTCGCGCGCGGCTTATACACGCTGCTCTCGAGAGGAGCCCCGCGACCCGCGGCCACGCGTCTGCGCAGATACGAAAATCGCACGTGCTAACCGCTACCGCTTGCTCTGCCCCTTGCCTCTGTCTGCCTACAGTCCTGCATCTTCCTTACTGCGCTCGTTTTGAATAACCGCGAAGGTGGATTCTTCATACTTTCTCGTTGGGTGTGATTTTCGAATGCTTGGCAAGGTGCTATGATTAGAATTTGATCGGAGAATTATTTGGATGCCGATTTAGCGTCGATTTGTTTTTTTTTTCATTGCTTCGAAGCGATTAAGATGATTTTTATATGAAAGTACACCTAAAATTCCTCAAGTGCCGATGAAAAGTAGGAAACTTATCCTATCTTGATTCGTAAATTTTGTTAGTTAACTTAATCAGTCAAGAAATCGCGATTTCGTCATAAACACTAGACCGGCAATCGCGATGCGGAGAGAAACATGCAAACTACTTCCCGAATTGTCCATGACCTTTTTGTTTTCTTTCCTTTTGCGCTTTATTAAGCGCCGTATGCTTTTACAACTCCATCGGCGAGATAACTAATAAAATTTTACCCTCTTTAATCAGTCCCCGTATTTCAAACGATTTTTACCGATCGTAAGAAAGTGAAAGCTGATCCTACAACGCACAATTTCCAAGCCCATTCGGATTAGTTATTTATTTTTAACCGTATCAATAAAAAAAAATCCTCGATGGCTCTGTCACGGTTTAGTCATCAAATATAAACTCTCTGAATTATCACTGGATATACCGAGTCATACTTCTCGTAATCCAAAATATTAACGATACGAAAACTAAGAGAAAAAAAAAAGATTAAACGGATTTACACATCAGTCGCACGAAAAAAAACATGATAAATTCTACGCCTCGAAAGTCTGGAAAAAGCGCAATCGACAATTAACAAGGCATAAAAGAAGCTGTCCAAACGATTAATTTCAAGAAGCGGCGTATCAAGAGTAGTTAGAGCCCTACTTTGTTCGTTCCAAGACGCGCGGCTAAACGCCGGAACCGTTTGACGTTTACAAGGGAGCAAAAGAGGCGTTCGGGGATTCGCTCGGCTGCTCTTTAGCGATGAGGAATTCGCGCTAGTTATACTTGGATTTACGCAGGGCTCTCTCTGCTGCCAAGCGGCACACGTGCTATTAATTTTTGCGCTTTACGGGGGCGGGCGGGGGGGGGGGGAAGGGGCTTTTGCCGTAGTGGCCGAAAACCGGATTCGCTCGCGGCCGGGAACTTTCGAAATGCGAGCGCTTTCTTCGGAGCAAACGCGCACTGGGAATGTGTCTGTGTGTGCGTGTATGCGAGCGCGTGTGACGCGATTTCAATGCCGTTTAGCCGAAACGGTCAGGATAAGGTATAACGGGCGGCGCGCGAGAATTGCACGTTTTTTCCCGGTCGTAAGCATATCCATGCCGAATGAGGTTTTAAGTGCCGGTTTTCGAGATTCTCTCACTCTCTCTCCCTCGCCGACGTTTGTTATGATTGTTTGCCGGCTTATACCGTGCAGCCCGTTAATCATCCAAAATTATCATTTCGCCGATATTTCGTTCCGGCGACCAATTCTGCACGCGATAAACGTATCGGAGAGCTTATACGATATAGAACGGATTTACTGGCGTTAGATGCGCAAACTCAAATCTCGTATCAAATGCATTCACACCTGTTACCTTGAGAGCGCCAAGTCAAGCGTGTGTGCGTGTACCATAAGCTAAAACGGATATCACAGTCGAATAAGACGCAACTGAACTTTATAGCACCGTTCAACTCGACACTCTTTTTCTCAATAACCAAAATGGAAAAAGGAAGAGGTTAAAATGAGATAACAGTTGTCACTTTACGGAAAAAGTAGACGATTTATCACAGATGAAACATGTCACAGAGAGCGCGGTATCGGCACTGCTGCGCGCGCGAATTGAAAAAAAGTCGTAAAAAAGCCGCGAGCCGTGTGTACCATCATTTCTCCGGCTGCTTATTGTATAGGTGCACGCGCGCGAGCTGCCGGAGAGTCAATCAGCTGCTACGGGCTACTGCTACTACTACCGCTCGCGGGCTCGACCCTCTCTCTCTCTTTCTCTCTCTCTCTCGCGGTGTATACAACACACGCGTGTCTGCCTCGAAAGGGAGGGGAGCCGCGTGTATACGCGCTATATCCCAAAAAAGGCGAGAAGCCGGTACCGAATAGCCCAGGTATATTATACGTACGTGTATACATGTATATACGGAGAAAGAGAGAGAGCATGTGCCGGGAGAACGCGCGCGCACTCACGGCCGTCACCACCACCTCCTCGCACGCGCTCTCTCTCTTTCTCTTCTATCCTTCTTGCACCGACGCGCCCGACTATCTGGTCCACCGCGCGGCTTTTCCAGACGGCCGGACTTGCCCGTGCCACTAGCACTCGTTGCTGTTGCTGCTACTACTGGGGAATGGAAGGTAGAGAGAGCTAGAGAGAAAGAGAGAGAGAGGTATGCCAGGAACGAACGAATGAAAGAGAAAAAGAGATAGAAGAAGCGAGTGGAGGTGGATCGTATACTGAGTGTTGGCTGACGGTCAGTATCGGTCATCTGTTCGCCACTGTCGGATTGCCATATAGTTTCTCCAGCGGGTAGACATTTTTTTAGCGATTGATGCTTGTGATCGATTGCAACCCCCATGATAACGGCAACTTTTGCAGAGGCTCGCGTTGAAAAACACAAGAGTCTCTCTATTCGATCATTAATAGGACTTTTAAAAAAATATTCATTCGCTATGGTAAAAGCTCGGTGACAATCTTTGCCCACGAGCCGTGGATGACACACGAGTCTCACAAGCTTGCACTCTAAGGTGGCCCCGCACGTGTCGAATGCCGTAAACTCCCTCGATGACGTGTGCGCAAGGGATTAGAGAAAGGGGCAAGTGTATACCGATGTGTATATACAAGCGCTTGCACGCACGTCCATCTGTACTCTAAGCTCGGCAGAACACGCAATATGCGAAGAGAGAGAGAGAGAGAAAAAAAAGGCAAGAAAGAGTCGATAGGATGACCTCATCCTCAACGCGCCTCTTGTCTCTCTTTCTTTCAGGTTGCTTCTGTCGCCCGTGCGAATCTCTTTTTATCTCTGTCTGTGTGTGAGTTCGCGTGTGCTCGACAACCACATATACTAACCAGCCTGAAAACGTATGGTAACTCACACACGTACACGCGTAGGACGAGCTCCCTGCCGCGCGGAGTTCGACGACGCCAGGCTATATCCCTTTCGAAAAACGATCTAAAAGGGGGATACACAGCAACTGCTCGGCGGCATGCACTTGGCTTCGTTTCTCCAATTTCCCCACACCTCTGCTACACTTCACAATTACTCCCCTTTGGACATTTCAAATTCGATATTAACCTCGCGAACGTATTTGCGTCGCTATACATTCGCTTTTAGCGAATAAAATTGACTTTTACTCTCTCCAAAATAATCATTTCTGCCTTAGCAAAAACGCGCGCGCCTTACCCCGATAAACTTGTTGAATTTTCCAAAGGGCGCTAACGCAATGCACCTCTGAAAATTCGCGCTCTCTCTCTCTCTTACTTCTCGAGTCCGCGTGCGCGCGACTCCATCGACGCTCTTTTCACATTGCTTCGACAATGAGATTTATAAATTCAAATTGATTTGCATAACGACCAAGGTCACGGCGAAGCCCGTATTACCTTGACGAAGGTAACGTGAGAGCTCATTCTCCCTCCCTCTCTCTCTCTCTCTCTTTCTGTCTTGTTCAACCAGCCCATAAATCATACAATTTTCACGTGTTACCCACGGACGAAGCCGTAAAACGCAATTTTCGCGCGAGAATGACCTTGGCGCGGTAACCGGAAATCAGAGGAGAGAAAAAAAAGAGAGAAACACGAATTTATAAGGCGCCAGAGAGCGCGGAGAGTTGTAAGCTCTGCCAAGGTCGATCGCAAGTTTAAGCACTTCATGGAGAAAAGTCGGTTGTACAGGCCCGCGTAGACTAAGAAATTTTACAGACGCATTTATTATGCCTTGGTCTAGAGTATAAAGCTTCGGCGTTTTTATATACATACATGTCGAAAGCTCGGCTTGCGCGCTTAATTATTAACTTTCAATAATTAATAATTAACGATTCACGCCAGCTGCGGCTCTTGAGTGCTTTCGGTAGCGCGCTGAGCTCTCTTTAACGGACGATGTAATTATTGAGATGAGTACTTATCTGAATTCCGCGAAAATATAATTATGCAGGCTGCAGAGATGCGGGACTGCGGGAGCTTCTCACGAGCGCTCGGACGTTAAAATAAATTTATTCAAATTTTTATACTACTCTTTGGTTATATCTTTACTCTCGATTTAACGGCGCAACGAGTTTTTGCCGTATATCCATTTCAAAACGTTTTGAATACTTTGTTGAAAAAGCATTGTTAGCGAACGAATATGCTGCATAAATATTTGCCGTACCTTATACGGTTACTTCTACTGAATTTTTTCCGCAAGTTCACCATTACTGCTATTTGTTGACACTAAGCAACGAATGCAAGAAATTATTTATTATTATCATTTCCTATGATAAAAGTTGTGGTAAAGAAGCCAGCTGCTGTACCATCGTGTATAGCAGAAAAAAAGGTAGACATATATACTAAACCACGTGACGCCTGAATCCCACCGGCTGACATAAACATAACCAAGCAGGCAAAATAAGTGAATAGTGATACAAGTATTTGCAGAAAATGATTACTTTACGCTTTGTGGTAAGTAGTTCAACAAATTTTAAAATTAATTTTTGTTCGCTATTTAAAATATTTACCTCGGATGTTTATTGCAAAACTAATTGTTATTCAATAACTTCTCTTTGTTTTAGTGACTTTGGGAGAAGTAGTGGAAAGAATAAATGTACAAATCGTAAAATTGTTAAAGACTATTAATTTTTAAGAATAATGTCCAAGTCAAAACACAAGAAACATAAAAGTCGTTCGAAGAAGGAGAAAAAAAAGCGGAAAAAAAGTTCCTTGGAAAAAGCTTATAAACATAAAGATGATGACAAGAAACACAAGAAAAGAAAACGTAAATCTAGTTCTTCATCGTCATCGTCGACATCGTCTTCATCAGAAATCAGCGAGATAAAATATCATGAAACAGTCCCAAGAAAAGATAGTAGTGCTATTGAAGAACTACAAATAAAAAATGTTGATAGTAAGGTTCCACCCGGCAGTTTTAAAGATGGGTCCAAAAACTTCCTTGCAGAGGGAAAGAAATCTACTCTTGAAATTCCAGAAGCTGGATGTTCAAAACATAGTGCAGAGCAATCTCAAGTAGATGAACAAGAGGTTACGGAAAGCTCTGAAGATGAACAAGAACATTCTGATTTTACTTACTTGAAATATAAGCATCACTTAAACAGAATTTTTTCAAGCTTCAATCTAATAGATGACGTTGATGAATTTTGGCTATTTGTCAAAGTGTTTGAAGAGAAAGAAAAAAAAACCAAAAAGCCAAAAAAGAGGTTTCTAGACAGTGTTAATTCAATTGGAATTCCACAATTTTATGATAAGTCACATAGAATAAATTTTTCTCTCAATTATCGAAGCAAAGAATTATTTCTAAGGGTTCAAGAAGTGAGAGATTTGACTGAAGAGAGACTCAGAAAGTTTAAAGAGCTAATCACTTATTATTTGGATTACAAACAAAGAGATACCTTTATGAAGTTAAAAATATTAAGACATGAACAAGCTAATTTACCGGTTGCTCAATTCAAAAAAGAAATATTGGAAACTATTAAAAATGAAAGAGTTGTTATTATTGCTGGAGATACAGGTTGTGGAAAATCAACACAAGTACCACAATATCTCTACACTTCTGGTTTTGGTAGAATAGGTAAGTCTTAAAATAATAATTACATTTGTTTGCAAATTAGCAAATACATTATAAGGATAATTTTTTTATGTCCTTTTTAGCATGTACGCAGCCACGAAGATTAGCTTGCATATCATTAGCTAAACGAGTTGCTTATGAAACGTTAACAGAAAATAAAAATGAAGTTGGATATCAAATAAGATTTGAAAAACAAAGAGGCCAGGATACAAAAATTACTTTTATTACAGAAGGTTTGCTTTTAAGGCAGGTAAATATCATTTAACATTTATAGATTAAAAGGATATTTATTTTACTAAAATAATTAATGATTTTTTAATGTTATTAGATTTCTGGAGAACCAGAACTTTCTCAGTATGATGTTGTTGTTTTGGACGAGGTTCACGAACGACACTTACATGGCGACTTTTTAATTGGAATTATGAAATGCCTAATTCACCAAAGAAGTGATGTTAAATTAGTTTTAATGTCAGCTACAATTAATATTGAATTATTCAGCACATATTTTGCTAATGAAGGCGTAAAAGTCATCCAAGTAAAATACAATATTTACAAAATTCAAAGTTTTACAAATTATGTTTTACTACATAAACTATTTTTTTATTTAGGTGCCTGGTAGATTGTATCCTATTGAATTAATTTATAAACCTGTACTTATAGAAGATAAATACTCCAAAAGTGAGAGATTCAATCCAAGCCCTTATATTCAAATTATGCAAATAATTGATAGACTATATCCAAGTAAGAACATATTATATTGAAAAATAAATTTAGATTTTATACATAATCATTTTTCATTATTTTCAGAAACTGAAAGAGGAGATTTACTAATATTCTTGAGTGGGATGAGTGAAATTACTGCAGTTGTGGATGCTGCAAAAGAATTTAGCAAAAAGGAAAATAATTGGATAGTTTTGCCTTTGCATAGCACATTATCTATAGCAGACCAAGATAAAGTAAGAATAAAATAAATTTAAGAATTTGGTTTTTTATTTATAAAAGAACTTTGCTTGCAGGTTTTTGGTTACACTCCAGAAGGCGTAAGGAAATGTATTGTATCAACAAACATTGCCGAAACTTCGATTACTATAGATGGCATTCGATTTGTGGTGGATAGTGGAAAAGTCAAAGAAATGAGTTTTGATCCCATTTGCAAGATGCAGAAATTAAAAGAATTCTGGATAAGCAAGGCTAGTGCTGAACAGCGTAAAGGACGTGCAGGAAGAACCGGACCAGGTGTTTGTTACAGGTATTTTTTTTTTTTTTTATTTTATTTAAATCAATAAATTCTTCTCTGCAAAAAATGTAATTATTTATTTCTTAGGCTTTATTCTGGTGATGACTATTCGGCGTTTGAAAAATTTTCTACTCCAGAGTTACAAAGAGTACCGCTTGATTCATCCTTACTTCAAATGATTGCTATGGGCTTACCAGATCCACGAAAATTTCCATTTATTGAACCTCCACCAGCAGAGAGCATAGAAAACTCTATTCTGTCATTAAAAGAACATGTAAGATGAAATCCTCACAGTTTAAAAAAATAGTTTTTAATATTCTTTAATTTCTTTATAGGGTGCTTTGACAGAAAATGAAAAATTAACAAATATTGGAAAAACACTTGCCAAACTTCCAGTAGACATAACCATTGGAAAAATGTTGATTATGGGTTCCCTTTTTCATCAAATCGAGCCTGTCTTGTCTTTAGCTGCAGCTCTAAGTGTTCAAAATCCTTTTACAAATAAAGCTTATAGGGATCTTGATTGCGAGGTAAGTACACCTAACAAACTTCGTTTTTCTTCTCGGACAGATATTTAAATAAAACTGTTTTAGGAGTCGAGAAAAAATTTAGAATCGGACCACGGCGATCCAATAACTTTATTGAATGCTTACAAAGAATGGTTAGAAGTGAAACATGAAAACAGTGGAGAAGTGCGCTCGGGTAGCAGCACTAGCAAAAAATGGTGTCGGAGAAGAGGCTTAGAGGAACAGAGATTTTACGAAATGACCAAACTACGAACCCAATTCAAGGATTTACTCGAAGAGTGCAAGATGTTGCAGGCGTCGGAAATAAATTCCGACATGACGAGCTCCGAGCGAATCATGAGACACGGGGAATTAAAATTGCTTCGCTCTTTGAAAAGATCGTATAAACAAAGTGATTCATCCAGGAAGCGCAAAGAATTGAAATTGGAAGACGATAATATAAGGATCGAGGATGATAAGGAGGACGAGGAGATTGACATAAAAGATATTGAGTTTAGGATGAAAAATGATTTTTCTCACCTCGGTAATTTAGTTTCTGCCTCGACAGCTTGCAGTTACAAAGATTTAATGATGTTAAAGTTGATATTGTGCAGTGGCTTGTATCCACAGTTTGCGATTGCAGACGAATTTAATTATTGCAAGGTAATTATTTCAAAATATATTTCGTAATTGAAAAAAATTAAATTTTATAAACTACTTTTAGACTGTCAGCGAACAACTCTTCCATACAAAAGTAAAGCCGTTTGTCGCATTGCACCCGATGAGCTTTTTTGGTGTTCACCCGCAAGTACTGCAGCTTGAAGAACAAGACATTATTTCTATTCCTGGATACAAATCAAAAACTCCAGTTAGTCCTAAGCATCAAATTTTAGTTTACTTGTATGTATCATTGGCATTTATAAGTACTGTGCGACATAATTTAATATTTTATTTTATTATTATAAATTATTTGTAGATCGTTATTAGAGACTACAAAGCCGTATTTAGTAAATACATTAAGGATGCCAGCTGCACAAACTTTATTACTTTTATGTCAAGAAATAGATACTAATTCGACTTTTACAACGTAAGATAAAACATTGTTTAAAATTGGAAAAATGTCATTATAGATAATAAAAAATAATGTTTTTATTTTAGTCTTATTTGCGATTCGTGGCTGGCTTTAGATTTTCCGACGCCAGACAGTGGAGCAATGCTTCTATACCAAGCTTCCAAATTGCGACAGTTGTGGGATAATTTATTGAATTTACAATTGCAAGGTATTATTATTTTATGTAAATTTTTTATGAAAATTGCATTGAAAAAATTAAATTTTGTATCTTTTTCCGGAGATGTGGCAATTGAAAATAAAAGAGAAAAAATCGAGGAAATTGAATATGAAATTAGTAAAGGACTTGTTGAGTTTATGCATACATCGGTGCCATATACGATAAAACGTTTATTAACAGCCGATTTGAAGAGTATTTATGTTGGAAGGGAAGAAAATTCGACAGTGTTAAAACCAAATCCATTTTCCAGCGATTTTGAGTGTGTACCGCACGAACGAAAAGGTGGAGTAAGGGTAACTAAATATATTACTTTTAACTGGTAAGTTTATTAATTTGTTATTAAAAATTTTGAAAATGTATTCTATTGACTTTTTATTGGCATTTAAATTAAAATTTGATAAAAATTTAAAATAAACAGTTTGGAAGAAAGCGATTGGAGCGATAAAGTTGCTTGCGAAATGTTGGAAATGGAGTGGACTTGTAAAACTTGCGAATTTAAGGATGCAATATCGAGCATTGAAAAATTGCAACATATGAGTTCTTGTAAAAAGGAGGATACCGAGCACAATAATTCAAAGTCGTCATTGCCCGCATCAAGGAAAAAGAATGCTGTCGCTTACGATTGTCCAGAGTGTCAAAAAACACTGTACCTCACACCGACAGAAGTTTTGAAGCATAGAAAGCAACATGAAAATTAATTGTACAGAATAAGTATTTAATTGTAAATATGTAATATTTAGTTTTTTACAAGTAAATAACTTAAAAAAAATAACTATAATTAATAGGAATGTATTTAATATTTATTTAAATTGTACAATTCCAAAGTAAATTACATGTTTAAATTTAATCTTACAAGTTACTTAAAAAATATTAATTTAGATCACAAACGGTAACGTAAATAAATAAATCACAAGGTAAATCGACGTAACAAAAAGGTATGCAACAAATCAGACACGCGTAAAAGACAACAAAATTCAACTAGAAATTTGCGGAATCACGTCGATCAAACATGATGCACCTGATTTTGCCTCACAATTTATTTTACGCGATTCTCCAACCATCATTTCAATTCAATTCAAACCTAATTTATTGTTTTTTGGTTGCGTTGGATAGATAAAAATAAGCTTCTTCAGTTAAAGAATCGAGCATCATAAAATGTAAGACAAAATCAGGCATTTAACATACTAATCACGTCCAAGGCAAATAATTCGCAAACATAAAGCATCCTACAATAGTGTATCCTATAAAATATCCGTAAATAAGCTTTTCCTTGAGCGAATACTCGGGCTGGGTAATAAGGAACACTTTCCACCTTGAAAACACGTTGTCCGGGCTCTCGTACTCGAGCTGTTTTGGGCTCTTCGAGAGCTTAGCCTCGCGCAGGCTGAGCAAGGCACAGTACCAGTAGATCAGCGGCGTAGCCGAGCAGAGCAAACGCGTGCTAACTTGAATGTGCACGAAGAAGATACAGAAGAGGGTGAGGAAGAGGCCGTGCACCGCGAACACGAACATCTCCAGCGGATACTCCTCGTTTGGAGCTTTCCTCCTCTTCGCCTCTCCAGTGTAGAACTCCAAAGTCCAAAGTTTCGACTTGTGCTGTGCAAAGTACTCTGCTATGCATTTGAGCATTAAGTACAGGACGGGCAGGGCAAGGACGAAATTTGGCAGCTGCTTGAGCTGGTAGTACTTGAACAGGCCCACATTCCAGTATTTGGCCTGAACGTGTGAGTAAGCGATTGGCAGTCGAGCCTCGCACCATGGGAACTCGTGCTCCGCCGGTAGTAAAAGCTCGTTGTCGATCGCGTGCTGACGAACGTGATAGGGAAACGCAGTGGCGTTCGGCTCTGACTTGCAGAAGAGCATGTAATGATAGTGCTGGAGTGCAGAGAACGGAAGGAGAGAAGCTATGACGACCGTGAGGATCTGGGAGATGCTGATGAGCAAGTGCCGAGAGTTGAAGAGCAGCGTGCGCTTGTTCCCGTGGTACAGCCGGTTCTCCGACAGGTAGTTCGGTAAGGCGGTGACGATGAAACTCCGCAGCCACATGTACACGGGGAAGCCAATGTTCACGAGGCCGTTCGATCTGACGAGGGTCGACAGGCCGATGGGTAGAAAGACGTAGGGGTTGCTGCCGAGGCTTTCTAGCATGCTGTAAAAGCTGAGCAGAGCGAACGCCGATTCGGAGTAGAGCGCGCTGAAGAATATGCTGGCCGGGTTGACGCAAAACAGAATCGCCGATCGGTAAGCTATTTTCTGATCGTCGAACACTCGCCGGCTCAGGTCGAAGAGGACGAGAGCGGCCTTGACGAAGCAGGCGAAGTTAAATAGGGCGCCGAGGATGACGATCGTACTGGTTTGGTTGAACGTCAGCGGGATGACGCGCAGCTTCGACGCGAAGAAGCTGAGCGTCCATGGGAAAAGCGGATAGAAGGCGAGCGTGTTCTCGTAGGTGTAGCCGTACTTCGCTATGTGGATGTAATACTGGGCGTCCCAGCGCGTTAAGCCGCCGAGGGCGAATGACACAAGGCGGTCCAACGTGTGCTTATTCTCTGTATTGTCAATCGGTGTGCGAAAGGCATCGGCATCGTGATCTGGGCAGAGAGCGTTGAATATAAGCTGCAGCAATAGTACCGCGCTCCGCGAGACTATGGCGAACCAGAACACCTTGCGTCTTGCCTCGTACATTTTTGATTATGAGCTGTTGTTGCGTTGGTCTGGAAAAGATTTTAAATGATGAATAGTGAGAATTTTTAATTGAATGTGGCTGATAGAAGCAATAGTGTACCTTTAACTATAAACAAGGGCAGTCTTTTTTCTTTGTTTCATGATGTTGTCTTTTTTTTATAATCTGAAAACAAATTTGAAATTGTTAATAAAATGACGTAAAGATTGATAGAAAAAGATAGGGGGATATTATTTTTTTTTAAAACTAAATAATTCAAATTTTATGACTGTATTTTTGAAAAATTTATAATACTAATGGAATTACCGCTGTGAAAATCCCAAACATAAACTAAATTTTACTCCCACAAACTTTTTTTGCATATTCAGCAATGTGAGTTTCTTTAGGAGTACATTCAAATTCTATTTTGTCTGAATAAGGCATGGGTACATCTACTCCAGTACACCTTACTGCAGGAGCATCAAGTTGAAAAAACACTGGATTTTCCATTATTGTTGCAGTTATTTCTGCACCTACGCTACACCTTGGCCAGCCAAGTTCAACAGTCATCAGACGATGAGTTTTTCCAACAGACTCAAAAATAGTTTTCCAATCCATTGGTCTTAATGATCTTAAATTTAGTACTTCAGCTTCAATGCCTTGACCAGCAAGAATTTCAGCTCCTTTCATAGTATAATAAGTAGCTTGGCCGTGGCATATCAAAGTTATATGTTTTCCAGGTCTTTCAATTTTTGCTTTGCCAATAGGTATTACAAAGTTTTTATCCAATGCTTCATCAGTCAAAGCATACTCGTAACCATACATGGCTTCACTTTCTAAAATAACACAAGGATCAGGATCTTTTATAGATGCTTTTAAGGAACCTCTGAAATCTTCAGCAGTGCCTGGTGATAGGACTTTCAAGCCGGGTACATGCATGTACCAAGCTGCATAACATTGGGAGTGCTGGGCTGCTAGTCCTTTTGCACCGCCATTAGGTCCTCTGAAAACAATAGGCACTGGATATCTTCCAGCAGACATGTATAAATTTTTAGCTGCAGCATTAATAACTCTGTCAATGGCTTGCATGGAAAAATTAAAAGTCATAAATTCACAGATAGGCAATAAGCCTCCCAGAGCAGCTCCAATAGCTATTCCACAAAATCCTGCCTCTGAAATTGGAGTGTCTATGACTCTCTTATCTCCATACTTTTTCCAGAGACCTTTGGTTATTTTGTAAGGACCGTCGTATTGTGCAACTTCTTCTCCCAATATAAACACCCTTTCATCTTTCTCCATTTCTTCGTCCAAAGCTAAGTTAAGAGCATCTCGTACTGTCATTTTTGTTGCAAATCTGATAACATCTTTTCTTCCATTCACACATTGCAAAAACCATTTATTCCTCACAAATTTAGCAGCTAACATATTATTATTAGACACAAAAATGTTAACAATACTTTTGCAAAACTTTCTATGAAAAAAAAACTATTTTTTGTTGTTGTTTCAGCACATCAACATGAAGATGTAATACAATGACATTGAAAAACAAACGAACAGCCAATGGAATATCATAAAATTTGAATTATTTGATTAATTCACATGTATATAAGTGTAAAACAATTCGGAAAGGGCCTACTCTCTCAGCTTATTGATCTCGCAGCAAAATTCATCTCAAAATAAAAAGCCGACATTGTTGCAACCTACCTGGAGTGTTTAATCAATAACCGACGTCGTCGCGTACTGATAACCAAAACAAACACATGGCTGCTGCTATCACGGGCTCGTTACTTTGCCGCTCGACGAGTCTAGTGTCTTATTATCATCGCAGCCGCGCCTGGGCACTTTGATTTCTCATCAATTTAGCAAAAAGCCGGCTCGACACGGTCGCACGTCGAAGACAGCTTCGCAACGCGGAAAACGCGCAATCTCTCTCTCGCCGGTTTTCTCGTCTGCAGCGCGCGCGACTCCCCTAGTGCAGATAACTACCTTACCCGGTGATGAGTCGGACGGCACAATACACACGCGCGGTATATATGTATACACACACTCGTAGCTTCGGCAGCAGCTGATCGGTGCCATCATTTTACGCATTGGCGTCTGTTCTCTGCGTCGCCGAGAGACATCGTCGCCTTACACTCTAGCCCTGTGCAGTGGACAATCCATTCTGCGTGCGCTGTCCTCGTCTAAGACCCTTGATTAGCCTTCCCAAGATTTTTCTCCGAAGACAGTTTGCGAAAGCCTACGGAATTTTACAGTCATAACGCTGATATGTTGTATTTACGCTGTGAGTTTGCTAAACGTTCGGCTCTCACCTGAAGTGTTCATCGTGCCGTGTAGCAATTGATTGAGCGGACTTCTTAAGAATAATGCAGAGGAAGAAGTATTTTTAGTCTGCACTTCCTGGCGAAACTTCATGCAAGCCACTCCTGCCAGTTGATTCTCAAGGCTTTGTGCTTGAAAATGTCGTCTGAAGGCTCATCGGATAGTGTATCGAATGCCTCTGCAAGATTGGGTAACCTTAGAATCAATCATGAAGATGGAGAAGAGGAAGCAGCTGCTGCTGCCGCTGTTGTTGAGGTTGACAATGCAGAATTGTTCAATAATTCACCCCAGAATATGCAGCCCGCAGGCAATATTTTGCTAAACAGAGCAAGACGTGCTGTTACGTTTGTGTGCGATGAGGAGCATGCCTCAGTGAGTCTTAGAAATGGAGAACCATCCACTTCAAATTATGACAAGTAAGTATTTGTTTTTAATATGCAAAAGATAAATACTAAATTGTTTATCCAAGTTTATTAACTATTCTCAACCATCAGTTGAATTAAAATGTTAATGAACTTGCAGCAGACCACCAAGCAACTCCGCCAATGTCCTGAGACCAGACGCAAGATCTCGCATCAGCATCCCTCTAGAGAATAACCCATCGACTTCGAGCGCGACTCCATCCGAGTACAACTGGCAGGGCAGTAAGGCAACGATGCGCGAGCGCTTCGCTTTCCTCTTCAATAACCACATCCTCTCGGACGTTAAATTCCGGGTAGGCACGCAGAAGCGAGTAATTCCAGCGCACAAGCTCGTCCTCTCATCGGGTAGCGCAGTATTCGATGCTATGTTCAACGGCACTCTGGCCACATCTTCGGACGAGATCGAGGTGCCGGACGTCGAGCCCGAGACGTTTCTAGCAGTTCTTCTTTACCTCTACACCGACGAGCTGCTCATCAACCCGGACACCGTCATGACGACCCTTTACACGGCCAAGAAGTACGCGGTCTCCTCGCTCGAGAAGCACTGCGTCGACTACCTGAGGAGCAACCTCACGACCGACAACGCCTTTCTTCTGCTCGCCCAGGCCCGATTATTCGACGAGCCCCAACTTGCGGCTGTTTGTCTTGATACCATCGACAAATTCACCACCGATGCCCTTAGTGCCGATGGCTTTACCGACATTGACATTGATACCCTCATTACAGTCCTTGAACGCGATACGCTGCGGGTCCGCGAGCTCAAAATTTTTCAGGCAGTAGTCAGGTAAGACACTCGTCTAATTTGTGCTGCCTGTTTCTGGCACAGCTATTTGATCAATTTTATCATTTATTTTTTACTAATCGTCTATTGTATTGTACAGGTGGTCGGAAGCAGAATGTATGCGACAGCAACTGCCAGTTACCCCGGATAATCAGAGGTCCGTTCTCGGTAAAGCCATCTCTCTGGTTCGCTTTCCCCTCATGTCTATGGAAGAGTTTGCCAGTGGACCAGCTCAGTCCGGACTACTAACTGACCGCGAGATTGTTTCTATATTCTTGTACTTCACTCTTAATCCAAAGCCGAGGGTTGGTTTCGAGGCTATGCCCCGCTGTCTAATGATGGGTAAGGAGCAGACGGTATGCCGTTTCCAACAGACCGCGACAGAACGATGGGGCTATAATGGCACCAGTGATCGAATAAGGTAAGCTATCAGGACGAATTTAAACGAATACAATTAATGGCTAACAAGTCTGTTTTATTGTTACAGATTTAGCGTTGATAGGAGGATATTCTTGGTGGGATACGGTGTCTACGGCAGCGTTTTCGGACCAGCAGAATACGAAGTGCTGATTGAACTGATCCATACTGCTTCTGGTAAGGTAATCGCAAAAAACTCAACGGGCTTTAATTGCGATGGATCAAGCTATACTTACAGACTGATATTCAAAGAACCGGTGGAAATATTGCCGAACACCATTTACACGGCCTCGGCAACTTTCTCGGTTTGTTTTTCATTTCTAATTATTTTTAGAGTCAAATACAAAATATTTTGTAAATATAAAATATTTGCAGGGACCGGATTCCCATTATGGTACAAAAGGACTGAGGAGAATCCCTGTTGACTGTGGCACTAAGCACGGCAAAGTATTATTCTCGTTCAATTATGAGGCCGGTGATAACAATGGGACATCCATCGAAGACGGACAGATCCCCGAACTTATTTTCTATACATGATAAACCCGACTGTGAGCTCCAATCTTGCATTTTTATTATTTTAATACTTTTGTGGCCCGCCGAATAATGGAAGTTGGAGGACGCACGTCCTAAATTGTGTATGATAAGCTTTAATTATTTTCGTGTGATATCCAAACAATTATTACACAATATTATTATTGGGTCTATTAAAAAAAGCAATATATTAAACTAATAAAGGTTTTGAAAATACGATAAAAAATAATTTTGTTGCGTGTTTTTACATTGTATTTATTTATCGTATGATTTGGCTTGTTTTGGAATTCGGTAATATCTATGAATTGCATCAAACAATAAACTATAACGATACTTATATACAAAGTTTACATGATTAAAAAAAAGATGGATTGAAAAGTAAAATAGGTTTTGTACAACAAAAAAAAAAAAAAAATACAAAATCATAATGATTAAAATTATTAGGTGCCATACATACTGTTTTTTTCAGTTTTTGTGAAAGTAACTAGACAATTACAAACTGCTTTACAAATTTAAAATATCTATGACCTATATTAATAAAAATATTGAACCGTACCGGTAAACAAAAGATGTACTTAAAATTTAAGCTTTAATCATATTTATCTAAGCTTTAAAAATTGATGCTTTGCTTCATACATATGATAGTAATAAGTAATATGTATTATATTTAATTAATATGATAATAATTTAGGAACGTCAACTGCATAATTTATTCTTCCATTTTATTATAATTTTATTAACATTGTTACATTTTTTTCGTGCTCCATTTTCATATGGTATTTGAGCGATTATAGTGTCATTCAAACGACTGTGCGATTAACAATATTACGAACGTCGTTACGATAGCGCTCGTATACGTCGTGAAATCGTCTAAACCGGGAGCAGAAAGTAAAATTATTGTTTTCATTGTTTTATCGAGCCTAGCGTGAATTCTCTAATTAAGAACTTAAACATGTTGGTAATCATGCATTTTAAGCGCAATGAAGATTTTTAATAAGGTTGCTTGTGTTCAGCTTTTTTTTCTCACATTTTTAATTCACTTTCATTGCATTAATGCATTTAAAGATCATTTATAAATTAAATATTTTTACGTAAATAAAAAAAGGTCAATAGAAATTTAACTAAACATAATTACAAAGATTTATATACACTCTTGTAAAGAAGATATTCTAATGGGATTATTTTGAAAAATCAAACCAAGTTCGTTGTTTCAGACATTTTCACTACCAATATAATAGTAAAATAATTTGAATATTTTTTTTTGTTTTTTTGAGATTTTGGTCAAGAGAAATACAATGCCAGACTGGTATAAATAGGATTACAATACAGTGAGCTGATAGAATATACATGTGTCTTTACTCGTCGATACAGCAAAGCAAAAGATTGAAAATACGACACTCGAGCATATCACACGAGCCTTAAGCAATAAATATAACGAGTACAGGAAAAAGTGCTCTAGAGATATTTTTTAAGGATTATATGTCAATTTTACTTCACATTTCATAATTTTTTTTATTAATATTTAGAATGTTATATTCAAATACGTTACATTAAATACGTATGGTGGTACATGCATTTTATATAATCTTTTCTTTATTTAGCAAAAATAAAAAAGTTTTGCGTCTTATGAATACTTAAATAATTATTTTTACGTTAAAGCTAAAGTTAATGCGTTTTGATGCATGGAGAAAAACTCCCTGGTGTTATTAAAAAGAAAAAAAATGCTATAACTTAAATGTATTTGTCTATTTTAAAATGTAAGACTAGTGTTGGAAATTCACAAAAATTATTGCAAAAAAAGTTGTTTTTTTATTACAAGAATTGTAATACGCTGGTAAAAGTAGCACGGTTAATTTAAGAAAGGTGAAATTTTTATTTGAATTTGCAATTCTGTATAATATTATCCATGGCTAATAGTCGTTGATTTTTGTAAACCGTCACGGCGATGAATTTAAAAGTATATTCGTAGGTAACTGTAATTTATAAAAGCATGTGCTTCCGTGAGAATGTGTTAAAATATTTCCCTCCACGCACCAAAAAAATATCGACAAAGACCAAATGTGAATTGGCGTGTGAAAAAAAATTCTCTTTTACTATATCAATATTCATAAAAAAAAAAAAAAAATTATACACAAATGAGACACGTTTACTTTAAGTACAATTATGGTATAGCAGAAACATCGATCGCACGCAGATTTTACAGACGATAAAAAAAGTGAAAAATTAGAAAAAAAAAAATAAAAAAAAAATAAAAGAAAAACTTATCTCTGTGACAACGCGTCTACAACAGTATCCAAGTAATAAAATAATAATCGTCAGGGCCGTTGCTACAGAGAAATAGAGAGAATAAAGATAAAAAAAAGGAATAAGGGAGAGCAATGCATTCGCTCGCGCAAGCACAATCCACTAGAAAAGAAAACTGCCACTCGTCCGAGCGCGGACGGGTCCGCGCTTATCGAAGGCGTGGTATACAACGCACACTCGCGCAATCAGTCGTGAGAAACAATCTAAACTCTTTCCGATGGCTATCATTAAAATATATAATATATTAATAACTATAATAATAATAATAATAATAATAATAATAATAATGAACGAGAAAAAAAAATAATAAAAATAAGAAACAGCTAAGAACAGAATACTTTGAGTGGGCATATCAGAGAGCGCGCCGTTGGTGGGTGTAACAGGGTGGTAGAGAGGATGTATTTAGGGAGATAAAAGGGTGGTTGTGGAGGTATAGCGGCGGAGGGGGTAGGGAGAGAAACATAATCGGCGATGACTATTGACATGGATTAAAAATAATATAAGATTAACGGCGTGTCGTCGGTCGCTCGTGTCACACCTCCGCGCTCGAGTTCGTCGTCGCGTCGGCGGCTGCTGCCGTCCGGTGGCTGTGCCAATGGGGCCCCGGCTCGCCGGACTTGAGCCTCATCTTGAGCACGCGCTTGGAGTTGATGTGGCAGCCGCAGCCGCTCCGCACCTTGATGTAGTCCAGGGCCCAGGGCGAGGTGCCGTTCTGGAAGGCGCCGAGCTGCTGGCCGCCGTGCCTCAGATGCTTGTCCTGCCAATGGGAAGCGCACGAGTAAAAGCATGCTTGCAAGAGGATTGTAGGAGCTATAAAGACGACGAGAGACTCACGTTTTTAACAATGGCGTAGGTGTAGGAGAAGAGCTGGACGCAGCGCGACTGGGCCTGGAGCCTGCGGTCGACGAACCTGCACGGCTTGTCGAGGAGGTCGGGCCTGCAGGAGTACTCGAAGAAGCGCTGCGCGTTGTCGCCGTCCCTGTACAGCTCGACGTACATGTCGTCCCGGTTCCGACCGCCCACCGGCTCGACCATCTCGACTATCGTCGGGCAGCACTCGACCGGGCGGCCCTCCTCGCCCTCCTCCGCCTTGATCAGCTGCTGCAGCTCCGCGTAAGTTAAGCGCTTTATCGCCGACGACTCCTTGAGCGCCATTTTCCTGGTTAAACCACGTCATCGTCAATACAACGTAATCCTTTATTTATTCGGCTTTTTCGCTAAAAGCTCGCAGCTTTTGGCTAATCATACCAAGCTCGAAATTTATGTTGCAGGGAGCTTTGGACAATTTAGCATAACCGACGCGCGAGTAGACTACTCTGTCGCATAAGCCGGTATGGCAATAGAAAAGAGAGAAGAGGATAAAAAGGGGACACATAAGCCATCAAAAGCCGGGGTAAGTAAGGGGGTGATACAGGGGCCGTGTTTGATACTTACCAGTGAGAGAACCGCTTTCCTACGTGGTTATTCCTGGGCTTGCGCGAATAGTTGAATGTCAAGTTATTGGCGGCGACGTGCCGCGAGAAAAGGAGTGTGATCAGACAACCAACCTGCGAACACAACAGCGAGGAAGAAATCAATTTTAAAGTCGTCTCGTATATACAAATAGCGCTCGCTCTAGCGAGAAGCTTGTACCGCAGCTAAGCCACCTCTACTATACACCACTGTTTCTTTTCTTTATTTTCCCTCTCTCTCTCTCATCCGCGTTAACGTACGCACTTACAGTCTATCTAACGGTCCCAGCTTTTCATTAAGCCACTGCGCGTTTGCAAGTTTTTCATCATCGCCAAAGCGGCCCTGTCGTCATCGTTCAAATTGCCCAATCGTTTCCATTTCTCCCCCTTTCCCCCCCATTGCAGTGCGCCAGCTCCTTTGTGCAACGGCGATTTTTCTCGAGTTTAGCAAACTTTCGAGATTTCAAGAATGCCAGTTATTTAAATATGATCGTTGATTAATATGAAGTAACAGGCGCGCGTACTTATACGCGTATATACGTGCTTTATACGCGACTTGGCGCTTGGTTGCTCTCGGCGCAAATTTATGTCACTCGGGAGAGGTGTCTAACGTGCGAGGGCACACAGAACCGTGCGCGCGCGTACACACTATATACACAGTGCCCCGTGTATACGCCATAGGAGAACGTTGCTGTACGTATGTGCACATGTACTTTATTAGAAATATTTAACTCGGCTTGAGCATGCCGCTGCATAAATATCGGCTGGCGCCACTTTTGACGTTTCATTACACCTTCGGTATATAAGCTCTCTTACTCTCTGCCGCAGACGCGCTTTCCGAGATATACACCGACGTCCGAGAAAGGGAGACAGAGAGAGAGAGAGAGACATGTTTTCCCTCTCTTATTTCTCCTCTTCATCCATGTTAAGATTCAGTGAAACGACGCGACAGAAGGACGCGGTACACGTATACTTTAGCTTTGCGTAAACCAAAATAAAAGAGAGACAATTATCAGAGGTTATACATATTTTCCATCTTTTTCACGAATCTCGTCGCATTATTCGCGGAATAAATACGTGCAGGTATTGCAGGCACACGCTCGGGAGAGAGACGAGAACACATAAGGTATTATCATTTAGCTTTTTTGAAAATCTTTTCATCGAACATAATGAAGAGTAGGTGGAAGCGAAAAGGCATTGAGAGAGAGAGAGAGAGAGAGGGAGAGAGAGAGATGTAGGAGGTGCGGGTGGGGTACCTGAGGGAGAAGGAGGAGCGCACACTAGTACATATCGTCAATCCTATAGCGGCAATACCGATGCAAATGAAAGCCCAAGGCGCCGAGAGATTTTCTACAGGCCGGCGCGCTGTAATCCCCCTGTAGTTTCAACTTAATTGACGTGCTCTCTCTCTTTCTCTCTCCCGTATAAACGCGCGTGTAAGGAAGAGCGGGAAAGCGTCAGCGGGAGGTACAGAGCCGCGCGGCGTGTCCGCGGAGAGACGACGAGGGTAGTTAATCCGAGGAGCCGGAAGATTTATACGCCGGCGGTAGCGCGCGCGCGGAGAGCTGACTTTCTCGCTTAGATAGAGCAAAATGATGGATCCCCCGGCGCCTACGTTATACGCCGCGTTACTTAAGCCCCCCCCCCCGTCGCCGATTTACGACATTGCCCATCGCGGAGCACAGCTCTCTGCGACCGCGCGACTTGTTATATACCGCCGCGGCTCGGCGTTTATACATATATATTAGCTTATCGATCGCCGCGGCTATCTCCGGCGAGTCGACGGCTGCTCTACGGTATATACACAAGTTGCCTTTAAACTAGCCGCGATCGCCGAGCAAGCGGATATCGATATACGCGCCACCCACGACTTTACTCCGATCCAAGTACAACCGCCGCGTCTCTCTCTCGGCCTTGCAGTCCCCCGGCCCACGTGCGAGCTAGTTCTATACCCATCTCTGGCGATTCCACGTATGAAGGACGCTCGGCTATTGAGTCGCTTCAAATGAACATTTAAATAGTCATCGTCTCCCTTGTAATTCACGCAAATCCCCGTGCGGCCTTTCCCCCCATCGGTCTTTCTCCGCTTCTCTCTCCACCCGCCAATCACGTTTCCTCGGAGAGCCGTTCATTTGTTTACAAGCCTCGAATTCACTTGCCTCCCTCCTTCCAAAGGCTTCAACGAAAGCTGCATCGTCCCACGGAGATTTCTCTCGTAAACACTCGGGGGGAGGATGGCGCGGGAGGCAAGCTGCGCAGTGTCATGCGTGCTCCACCGCAGCTGCCTCGCTTCAGCCCTCCCCCCCCCCCACCACGACTTCTCGAATAAACAGGCCGAAAATAAAATCGAGAGATCGCGAGACGCGCCGACAAGCGATTCTCACCTCCTCCGATCTGTCTAACCCCCCAACACTGGCCTGGAATTTTTTGTTTCCCTCCTGCGACTCCATAAATCTGTCTTCACTCAGATCCTCCACCACTCTTCAATGATTCCCTGACTAAAAATGTCGAGACGGACTGACACCTACGAATTAGCGCGATTGAAAATTGACCCACTGCTTCGAGCGACCCGTGACACGCGAGGAATGAAAAGAATGCCCGGGGAGAAATCGGAGACATCGTTCATTCGTTTGTCGATCATATTCACACGCAAGTGCCGTTTTTTATTGATAAATTTGAAATTCGAAATCGCCGACTTATGGTAATAAATTTGACGAAAATCGTCGCTCAACGTTTCAATCCGAGAATTTTGAAGGATTTTTTTTTAAAAAAAGAGCGTCCGGTTTTAGTGAAATTAATCGGGATATGTCGATCGATCGGTATATAGATACGCAATCGAGGAGGAAAAAAAAGGCCGGCGTTGCACAAGTGCGACAACGTCAGAAGGTGGCGGGAGAGTTGTGCTCGGCTTCAATGAAAAGCGCGAAAAGCAGCGATTGGCTCGCGATCATTGCCGCGCGTACGCGCTTATTGGCTGCGAGTAAGCGTGATAGGCCGGCACAGTACCGTCGTCGCGGATACAACTCGCGCGGAAAATCACCGCGAGCCTCTCGTGTGCTTTGCTCGATTGTTTTCTCAATGTTCCTTTTTTTTCCACCTTCCCGTCACTAAGTGTTAGCCACAATTTGTAATGAGCTGGAGAAGGATAGGATATTACGGGACTCTTCGCCGGAATGCCACGCTGATTAATTGCAGTCGATCGCGGCGATAAGAGATTCGTGGATTGTTAGAGCTCTGCCTGGCGTCTCTCTCCCTCTCTCACTCTGTAGCGATAAATCACACGGCGCCACTTGTTGTACTAATTAGAGAATTTATCGTCGGATGCTTCCACGAAATCTCTTCTTCTTCTCGGTTTCGGAAGAAAAATAATGGCTTTTTAATATTCATTCGGTTTCGTGGCCTCCCCTATACAATTTTTTTTATTGTACATCTACAGTTACCTAATTCCAAAACTAAACGTATAGTTGTTGTATCGACCTGCGTCATTACTTAGCGCGTATTACTTTGCAGAAAGGCGGTGGTACAGAAAAATTAGCCTGCGCACCGGCCGCGACTAATCAATCAAAGCAAAAAATTAATTGAGATCGCAATTTCGCGCAGGTCTATACGCCCAGTATACATATAGTAAATTGCTAATTGATTTCGATCGGTGTAGTTTCCGCCGCTCTGTCTCGGAGGAAAAGTCCGGCTTTTATTAGGTAACGAAACCGACTGTCACGATCGGCGGCTTATAATAAGAAACGCACACATGTATACTAGCGGTGGCATGTTGTAATGCACGGCTTTCCAAATAAATCTTTCTTGCCCTCCCCGTTACACGCCATTAGTTATTTTAGCGCGAATTTAATTTAATGTTTACACCATAAATATCGCCCGGATTTTTACGCCGCGCGTCGTTTTTCATCCTCGGTAATGCGGCGTTAAACGAGACAAGCTTCGAGCTGCAATAGTCGCGTCTCCCCCCCCCCCCCGCTCTCCGCAAGCTCTATTGTTCTGCAACACTTTCTTCATTCGGCTTTTATTTCTCGTTAAACAATCCATGCTCCGACGTCTCTTCTGCACTTTTCTATGGGACATAAAACTTCGCGGCGAAGTACGCGCGCGCGAAGCACAGGTTTACGGCATGGCAAAAAAAAGCGCACAGATGCCGCGCGGCCCACAGCTGTCGGAGCTTCAGCGCCCGAGGGAGTGGACAATCTTTTCGCCCGCATCACGACTTCGCGAGTGTAAATCATCGCGGCAAAGTAGGCGCGCGCCGGCACAGCGTAATGCGCACACACACACCTCCGATTTTTTTCGAATTGTTTCAAATTACATGGCTCAGAGGGCGCTTGGGCGTCTTCGTCTCGAGATATCGCTGCGAGATCGATTGGCCGTTTTGATTTACGCGCGGTCCTCGTATTATCACGTCGAAGGATAAATTTCATTGCGCGCCTACTATAGAGTTAAAAACAAATTGCATGGAATAAAAAAGCTGCCGTGACGTAAGAAAAAAAAAAATTAACGCGCCGCACGGCTTATTATTTTCTCAAAAAAGATTAAAATGGTCGAAATGCCATAAACGGCTTAATTAACATATCAATTGTTGCTGCTTGCGATCGAGGGGAAGGGGAGAGCGCTTGTTAGTTAGAGGTACAACCGAGAGCGGCTCGCCGAGCTGGTCATTATTAAATTATCCGCTTGTAAGCGAGAGAGGCTTGGGTTCGCGCCGCCCCTTGTGATTACATCGTCTATCAATATCACGCGGCCGCCGCCGCTCACTTGCCGTCGGCTCTCCCTCTTTCGGCCTCTTTCTCTTGCTCCCTCGCGGGATTTCCCCATTCCGACGGTCTGCTGCACCTGGCACTGCCTGATAAAAACTGGTATGCGGCCGGAGAGCGATTACGGATAACCATCGCTTTCTCATCTTGCCGATTTTCTCTCCTCTTCTCGTTATTATTATGCTTTTCTTTTTCAATAAGTACTATCGAGCGTGCAAAACTTATTTTTCTCGTACGGGGGGAAAGGATCTTGAACTCTATTAATAGTTTGAGAAAGAAGAAAGGAAAAAGAAAGAGAAGAGGAAAAAAGAATGGCATTTGATAAACGATAAATCTGCGACATTCTCGATCCTCCTCAATAACAGCAGTCCGTAGATTCGAGACGAGCCCGGCGCGGTGTGTATGCAAAATACATGGCTATATACGACGGCGCTACCAAGAACGAAAGCCGAGAGGCTCGCGAGAGAGAAGAGACACGCGCGCGAGAAAATTGAACGACTATAACTAGCCGGGACGCGCGCTCGTACGTGTTTCAAAGGATCAACGCTCGGGTGCACTTCTCGTCGTGTTTCTGCAGATGCGCTCGTTCGTTGGGTTATTGGAAGACGCGAGAGAAAAACGCGAGATAATATATGACGGAAGTAAAAAAGAAATGGGAACAAGCCGCCGGTGTGTACGCCGACTCGCACACACCGAGCACACTTGCCTGCCACATCGGCTTTTCCATTCACGAAGCGTCGGATTATTTCAAAAGAGAGCACCAATTACACGCGGATTTACGTATTTTCGCGCGGTTCTCGCATCGATTATTTATCGAATCTCGTTAACGTTGTGACAGAGCCCACTCTCTCCTTTCTTATTCCATCCAATGCAAATGCTTGAATTTCACTTTTCCACTCGAGTCGTAAACTTTCTGCACGCGTGTTCAAACGCACACACACACAAAACGACTGGCATTATTCTTTGAAATCGTAGACGTTAAACGGAGGAGCGGAAAAAAAGAAACAACGAGAGGTGCGCGCGCGCGTCGGAGAAACGCGCGCGACAAGTAGAATCATCGAGGCACGATCAGACACGAGCGCGAGGCAAACTTGCTTCGGCATAGCTCGTGCGCGCTGTTGTCGTGGATACAAGTCCCCTACGGCCAGGGGGGGGACGACGCGTCATCGAGCAGCAATGAGTCGCGGAAGCGCTTATCACATCCCGATCGTGTTACACCTCGTTCCCCAAGCTGGGGATCGGTAATGCAAGTGTGAGAGGAAGGGAGAACCGGAGGCGTGCGCGTATACAGAGCTAGCGATAAGGGAGCGACGAATAATAGTTCTCTCTCTCTCTTTCTCTGGCGGCTTGTACTCGTTTGCGCGGCTGCATTATTACCGCTTGGCTATTATTGACCCAAGTATACCGACGCGCCATTCTTATCCGATCCGGAAGCGTGCGTCGAGCAATCGGCGCCCGCGGGAGGCTTATAACCTTTCACTCGCTGTTCGCACGGCGCCGTTCTGTCGGCGTCTTCAACCAACTCGGCGAGAGCACGAGAATGAGAGACAGCAAAATTTCTGTCTTTTTAATCCACCGCGGCAATAGGCGCCGGGTGTCGCGTTATATACGCAGCCGATTCGATGCCGATCTCCGATAACGGACACATTTAGCAGGGGGAGGGCCCCTCGCGCGCGAGAGGAACGAGAGAGAGACGCTATATTTGCACGCGCGCTACTCGTTTTATCATTTTTATCCCGCGTGCGTTTCATACGGATATGTACGCGCTGTGTGTACCTCTACGTACGCACACGGCGTTATTACAACTCGTTCGCCTTTTTGTCGATCCCGAGCCGATTTCGTTGCGCAAACGGATATCAGACGCGTGTGTACACAGCGCAAGCAGGCTCGCGGTATCACGTAGCCGCCGCCGCTATCGCAATTCATATTGCAAGGTGTTCTTGCCTTGTTTATGCCCCGAGACTACTGGTCAGCCGGCAGCACAATGAGAGCGCGCCAACGCTTATCGGCTCGATTGAAATCGGATTTGCGCGAATAATAAAACGATGTCGATCGGTCGCGAACTTTCGTGGAATGTATATATAGAAATGCGAAGGAGCTCAATGATGCGAGCGTTCGTAGGTGGCGTTTTTGCTTACCGCGACAAGTATGCTGAGAGCTTCAATTCGCATAGTAGCTGGCCGGGCCAGCGTTAAGGCCGTCGCTTCGAAAAGCGCGTGGACCGAACTGAAATGCCGATCCGAGCGTTGGCGAGGAGGAGGCGCTGGTCCGTCGCCCTCGCAATGGGCCCCGGCGTCCACGGGGCCGCCGGCGCCTCTAGTTCGTTCCTTTCTTCGTTGTCGATGCCGCGGCCTCGAGATCCCCTACGCTCCCGAGCTGGGGGCCCCAGAGAGATCCGCTTCCGCTCCTCCTCCTCCTCCTCTTCCTCCGTCTCTTGGTCTTCAAGGTATACTGGCCGAGCCCCGGGCTGGTTGTTGTTCTAGCGGGTCTGCTCTGCCGGGGTAGCTGCTGCTGCTGCTGCGCCTTGCCAAAGACGACGGTCTCTCTTCTGCTCCGGTCCACCTGGCCCGACGTTGAACTCGATTATTGCGGCGTCCCAGGCCCGTGACATGGCGCTCGCCTTGATCTGCAACACGCACACAAGCACACAAGCAAATTTTAATCGTCGCTCGTCCCTCCGCACTAGAATACATTTACCACTTTCCGTTTAAGGGCCGTTAAAATCGTCTGACTGTATATCGAGCTTTAACATGGCTAGCGTTAGGTGAAAACGTTGAAATTGATAATGCACGCGCCGGGGGTAGCCGCATGCGCGCTCTGCTAAAAGTCCAAGGCGCTAAAGCGACGCGCGCGAATTTCTCCGAAGAGATTAAAACACATTTTCCGTATCTCGGAAGGAAGGCAGAATAAGAAGATGGATCAGAGGAGGAAGCTGAGAAGGCGAAGAGGAAGAAGAAAAAGTCCGCGGCAAGCCACGGCCGCCGAGACTCCAGCGGAGCACACGCGCACAAGAACGAGAGAAAGAGAGAAACACAGAGGTCGCACGAAAGCCGAGAGATCTGCCGGTAATGGACGTCATTACGTCAGACCTCGGCGGAGAGCAGAAGGACTATTTGGGCTCCAGGGCGATAAACGAGCACGCGCGCGCACGAGATAGGATTCCTATAAATCTTGGGGGAGAGAGAAGCCCGCGCTCGCTCGCCTCTCTCTCGAGCGAGAGAGCCGGCGGGGGGAAGGGGGCAGGAGGCCCCCCAAGAAACGTCTTCTCGCTCAACGGACGCGCAATGTCATTGTGCTCGCGCGCCCACACCTGCCTCCGTTTTATCGGGCCTCTCTCCGGCCGATCAGGCCAGCACGCGAGGGAGGGAGAGAGAAGGCGCGCGCGCGCGCACTGGGAGTGGCTCTCCCCCCGCGCAAAAGAGCGGGCGACTCAACGCCGTTCGATGTGACGACGCTATATGCGCTGCGGTGTCGGGTGTAAGAAATGAACGCGCCGGCCAGGATGGAAGGCATAACTGCGCTAGGGGACTTTTTACGGGGAGCAGAGTAATAAAGAGAGAAGGGACTGGGAAGGGGGGAGCTCGGTAAATTGAGGAGGAAGGTTTTCGAGAGGGCCCCCACGGCTTCGCGCCCTGGCCACGTTTACGCCGAGCTTTTACAGCTTTTTCTGCTTACGAGACTATCAAGTTTTATTGCCGTTCTCGCGCAGCCGCTCTAATACACCGCAGCCGCAGTCTTACGCGAGTATCGAACGAATTGTTTGCAAAGAAAGCCGTTTATTTTTCTCTTGGCTTCTTTTGACCCCGCTTCTGCTGCTGCTCGGACTTCTTTTTTGTTCACTTATTACGCCCGTATACAGCGAATTTTTGGTGCCTGCACCCGGCTGGTATCGTGTTATATTGTTTTACGTATAACTTGGCCGATCGTATACGGGTTATTGAAAGAATAGTCAGATTCTGTGCAGGGAGGCGTTAGCTATACGCAAATATATGCAATATTTAAATGATAAAATTTGAATGTTAATACTTTTTGCGCAATAAACGATTTGCAATGCGCGAGGCTCTTGATAATAATTGCGCGAAAGCGCGTTGGAAGTGAAAAATATCGTTCCAATTCCATCGAGCGTCGATCCTTATGCTTCTATGAATAATTTTCATCTCCTCCCGTGTCTGATTTATCCCTTTGTCAACTTGGATGACGATTCAATTAGCCACGCATCATTTGCCCGGTGTTTATGCTAATGGCGCAACTGTCACAACACACACGTTACACAGATGATCTTACATACGTAGTGGATTTTAAAGGGAAACCTCTTGGTGCATCAACAATTGACAAATTTCATAGAGTTGACCCATGGCATAAAGACTCTTGCTTGATCTTTACAGAGTTTATAACTTAATGGTACCACTGATAGTGCAAGCGTTAGAGCTGTCTACTGAAGCATCGGTGCTCCCTTTTTCTCTTTTTCCCTCCGACCCAAAATTTTGAAATGAATCATCTCGTAAATCTCGATCGTTGTATGCGTGTAATACGACAACGGGGGCCAAAAGGAAGATACTTCCATGCGCTTGCAGAAATGCACTCCATTTACAAAGCCCGTAAATCATTTGTCCTCTGCCGTACTAACTTTTCTATTTATAAAATTTGTCGTTGCGTCCAGAGGCACGTCGACCTCCTCTGATATTTTCCCCAATTGCAATCGCGAGGGTCGCGAGGAAAATGTACACGCGAGCCCACGCGCCATTTTTCGTGTCATTAAATACGCGCAAATAAAAGTGTAAACAGTCAAGCGTATACTTGTTATCATAATCATTCAGCTATTTTGACAGATTTCAGTTGCACGTTTTTTTTTTTATTTCCGTTTTCCTTCTACGCGCACAGCGCCATGAATCAAACGAGCTCTCGGCATTTCAAGATTTCTCGGTTAATGCTAAGCCACAGCTGTCGCTGGATGTGTGCTTATACAGTGCGCTCAAGTTAAACGTTCGTCGATGCAGTCGGTGCGTGAAAGAAGGGAGGGAGGGGGGGGTGAGCAACGCGTGTTGTATATATACGTGGTGGGTAGAGCTTTGAAAAATCGCGACATAAATGCGGCGCGCATGGCTAGCGCTTGTTTACTCGTGCAGAGGATATGAATTTCGACTGCCAACTCGAATTCCCCGTAACGTTGCACTATCTCTCTCTCTCTCGCTTGCTGCAGGCAGTTTGCTTTTTAGATTATGATAAATAAACTAAAAATAATTTACGAGCTTTGACGTACACACCTCTATACGCTCTACCGTCTGTGTATGTGTGTTAGGCTGTAGGTTTAACGATCAAACTGATGGATTCACCTAACCGAGCATGAAAATTCCCGGGGTTTGATCGATTATTTTAGTAAAAAGGACGTTTTATTACCCCGAAATTATTACACTTCTCGTGGCCTACGCACTGGCGCTTATATTGCTTATAATTTTGATTCATTAGCGCATAAAAAGAGAAATCTTCGGGAATATAACGTCGGCGAAAATAAAAATATATATTGAAAACGGACACGAAAAATCTCGTCGAAAAGCATAAAACGCGCGTGCGTATATGAAGCTTAGGTATAATTAACGTTAAATCCCTAGGAAGACAAATGTATTAGCGAACGAATGATTCGACTAAAATCTTGAGCGGGCCGTAAAGCGCGGACATTTATCAAACGCGCGCAAGGTGTGTAGCAGAGGGACAGGAGGGGAGGGTCGAGGAAGCGGCGAATGCAATAAAGAAAGCTTAATTATCACCAGTGCCAAAGCGATGACCAGGGCCAAGACTAAACGAGCCGGGGCGAATACGTATAGCAGCGAGATAGAGAGACAGAGCTAATCGCCGGCTCCAATTTCGAGCGGTCGCTCTTTCTGCGAACAATCGAGAGAAAGAGAATGAGAGAGAGGAAAAGGCTTACGTTTCTTTGATAAACATCTCAATTCGCGTTTCCTGGACTTTGCCCAGGACGACACATTAACTGCGATACAGACGCTTAAGGAGTCCCCCCGATCGAGCGACGTGCTTATATGCGATACGCGTGGAAGCCGCATAAAGAAGGCAGAAGAGAAGGAGGGGATGCGGCTGGACTCGCGATTCAAAGTCGAGATAAGAAGCTGCGCGCTGGAGAGACTGTTCCCCTCCTCTTGCAGCTCTGTTCTCTTTCTATCTCTCTCTTACTCTCTCCCTCCCTCTCTCACTGCCTTCTCATCGGCTTGAACACTCTGTCATTATTTCATTAACATTAATCGCCGGGTTGGAAGGATGGTTCTCAAAGTTGAGCATCGAATGATTTTACGCGGACGACTCTGACTCTATGCAGACAGGACGAATGGATGTTTACGTATGTTTCAGCGTACCTTTATAACGTTTCACACTAATAATTTTTATTGTTCTTCGGAAAAATCCAATGGATATTATCGCAATAACCGTGTATTTATCAATACTCGCTTGGCTGAATTTAGGTCTTTGCCAAATTATGTACGCGCGTATAAATCGTTTGCTGTCTACCAGCCTCATTGCGGATAATTAATCGAGCGACTGTTTACATTTGAATAGGTACTTCTTAACGACGATTAAACTAAAGCGAACGAAGGACTGGTTAAACGCAAAAAAATGAAGGAAAAAAAAAGAAACGCACGGATTTGCTGACGCACGTAGAGAGTATACAAATTTTCTTCCTTGAAAGCGAGGAAAAAAAAACAAAATTAATCAAGAAATTAAATGTACAAAAATAAAAAGACGTCCCAAAACGTCCTATCAATTTCGAGGTCAACCCAGGCGCGGTATGCCTCTCACGTGAACACGCCCATACTCTCGATTTTCGCCGACATATATACATATATATATAAAATATCGAAAAAGCCACCGGAAATCAAAAACCAAATTAAGATATATCCAGGGAGTTCGGTCAATAAGCCGTGCGGTGAAAAAATTAAGCGACGTAGAAGAATATACGATGGAGAGGGGGGAAGGGGTGGGGAGTAAAAGAGCGTTTTACGGATGCGTATATACATAGATATATGCTGAGCGCGTCTGAAAAGTCATTCATGAGCGGAGAGTAGTCGACCGCACGCAGCAAAACCTGATCTCGCTTCTCGCGCGCGAGGCCTCCTTGCGAATGGGATAATTCGGCGGACGGAGAGGAGGAGGCGGAGAAGAAGGAGGTGGAGAAGGAAGAGGAGAAGTAGCCGGCTTAATAAGGCCCCCCTCGCTTTTTATCTTTAATCGGTTATTGACGAGCACGCCCGGCCCGTATATAACGATACTCTCATGAATGCAGTGGCAGAGGGGGGGAAAGACAGCACTCGCCCGGGCGAACAAGCTCGTTTTTTTTTATTTTTTTTAATTTTTTTTCTCTTTTCGTCGTTGGACACACGAAAATTGGCGCAATTACGCAATTGCTTTTTGTGTACGTCATATGTATACATGGCTGGGGAGGCTAAAGGGAACGGCAGTCGGTTAGGGCTTACAAAATTGTTTATTAGAGGAGAGAGCCACACGGGCTCTCGTCGTTGATGTCTCAATTAGTCTGGTAACGGCTTGAGACCGTTTTCGGGCACCGAGTATTGAATGTATTTCCGCCTCTCCTTCTCTCTCCTCCTCCTCGCTTTTCCTTTTTTTTTCTTCATTTTTAATTGTCGTTATCTGTCTTCTTCTTGCTTTTAAGAGGAGCCCACGAGATCTTTATTGGTGAAATATCCTAAATTAAATAACGTTCTCGGGATTTAAGTTTTTGCTTTATCGCTTCAATAAAAAGTTAATCTAATTTGTAAGTGGAGCATCTCTCTCTCGCGCGCGCGCGCGCGTCTGTGCGCCTTTTATTGCATTGATATATACATCTTTGGCATGAGGCAAATATTGAACGGAGCATTTAGCTCGCAGGAAACGGCAATTACATTAATTTAAAAAGTAATTGATATTTACAGGAGCATGTAATTTCAAAGGATCCTTTCCCATCTCTCGTTCCGGCGCTCGTCCCTTTTTCCCCCTCTCCCCCCTTCAACTCGAGAGAGTCTGCCGGTAGTTTTCGTCGTTTATCTACAAGTTTAATATTTCAATTTTGAAAACAGGTCTTCGGGGGAGGGGGAGGGGTAAAACAGAAATAAACTGCGGCTCGCGGCGTATAAACAAACGCCGCTTCGAACGTAAACTTAAATTATGCACTTTAAACTAATTGCTAAAGGATCGCATAAAATATAAACGCGGCAAGTTAATGGTCCTGATAAATCATTGTAAACGCTGAAAAAAAGGCTGAATAAAGAAAAAATCCGCTCATCGATCGAATCTATATATACTAGCTTTTCACGATGAGAACATTTCAGGATTTTCGTCGCTTCAAATAAAACATTTTCTATGAGGATACACGTCGTGTTTGGTAATATTGAAAAATTGGCATTCGTTAACTTTCGTGTTTCTCAATCGGGGAAAAAAGGCAGTGGCCGAATCGCTCGTTATTTATAGCCCGAGGGGGCTCCGGTTTTTGCGACGAAAGCCCCCGGCCGATGCATCGATCAAGCACGTGCCGCTAGTGTATCCGATCCACGCGCGATTCCTTATGCAGGCGTGTGTGCTCCTCTCTCGAACGTTAGCCTCGGAAGATTTTACGATGATCGGGTGTGGAAGCGTCCGATTTTTAATAAAATTATCACTTCCTCGAATGTATATGAAATTTTTTTTCCATTCATCTGCCGCAAACGATGATACGTTTGCGAAGAATATAAAAAAAATTAGTGACAAAAAAAAGTTGCTTGTAATTCATGTGTTTGAATTTTAAAACGGGGTTTCGTGAGAAAGTCGAAAAAAACGTTTTTAAAAGCCTAATCGCTAAAGATTTATTAATTTATTTTTTCACAATAATTTACGAAAAATCATTTGAGCGGCCGAGAGCTGCAGGAAACTGCCGTTGTATAGCACGCAAATCCTTAAATACAAAACTAATCTCTCCTACTTCGTAAATATTTCGCATAAAGAAGAAGCGAAGAGGTGGAAAAAGAAGGAAGGTATCAAGCAAAAATAGCGAAGCGCGACTATAATTTCACGCAGAACTACCGTTAAATCAGCCTGGAATTACAAACGATCGTTTCCTCTTATCCATATATTTAGTCGTTCCTCCACTTCTGGCCGCGCGCGCGCGAGAGATATCGGGTTCTCACGTTCTCCCGAAACTTCATATCTCCGGCCGGGGAAACGGCTTCATTCGGCTGCAAGGCCACACAGGTCGCTCTTGCCCGCGACGCCCGCAAAATTAAGAAATGGAAAGGAGAAAAATTAAGGCGGTCGAGGTGTGCGGTGGGTAGAGTGGTACGGAGGGAGAGCAGAGCGATCGGCTTCGAAAAATAAGAGGCAATAAAGCGAGGAAGGTAAGAGAGGTGTGCGCGCGCGACTGCGGGGGCACGTGTATAAGTTATATGCAGCGGCCGGGCTATATGGACTCTTTGCCGCGCGGCGGCCGAGCGCCCAGCAATAACCCGAGCACGCGTGTACCTTCATAAATAGCACGTGGACCCAGCAGCCCCGGGTCTTCTCATATACGCATATAAAATAGGCTCGGCCATCGGCAGGAGAGAGAGACTCTAGAAGGTCCGAGATATCTGCCGGCGTGAATCGCCCGCTTGTTTTCCCCCCATTGAGAAAGAGCTGCGACCGGCAGGGCAACCTAGCCGGCTTACGATTTGTATACGCGAGCTGCCGGAAGCCGGCGCAAACGGGCTTACCCTCGCTCCATCCCTTTGGCTTCTTTTTTCCTCGGCTTGATTGGAGAGAAGAGCTGAAACGTCTCGAACGACCGGTATACGAGGCATCCACGAGTTTTTTCTTTTTACAGTGGTCAATAGACAGTCGATAATGTCGTAGCCAGAGTGTCGCTCAAGACGTCGCGTAAAACACAGGAGACGCGCTTACGAGGCGGACTTTACACCCGGGCGGTCGTACAAAAATAGGTAGGAAAAGAGAGTCGCGAAAGGAGAGAGAGAGAGACAGAGAGAAAGAGAGAAAAAGTCGGTTAGAAAGCGGAACGGTTGGCGAGGTGACGGCAAGACGTGGCCGTCGGAGAGAAGGAAATCGGTTGGCTGTCGAATCGTTACGCGCGCCCCGGCATGTAAAGTGCGCGACTTTACAACCGCGCTTGGCCTGCTGCTCCGGGCCGCACTTTATGCGACTGGCTACCAGCCCTCCTTTTCACAGCTACGACTCTCCTCTCCTCTTTTCTTCGCTTACCTGCGCGCCTTTGCGACCTGTTAAAATGGACCTGCTGCAAGAGCTTTTCTTTGAATCTATATAATGTGCTCAAAGTGTCAAAGTTACCCTCAACGATTTTATGTACTTTGCGCGAACCGATGAAAACTGATTACGTTTCTTGCAAAGTTTCATTTTCGACTTTTATCCCAACAAACTTTTTTCGCGCGACCTTGCGGCTCAGTCGCGTCAATTTAGCAAGATTATTTATTTTGCTGTGACTGTAACGGAACGAGGCAGTTGATTATTAGTCAACCCTCCCCATTCATCTGGATAAGTGTAGCTTTCGATAAGAGCCAAAAGCAAAAAAAAAACAAGCTTAATCTTCGGAAAGAGGGATGACAACTTGATTTTCAACAAGCCTACCATCATTTTAAGGGGGAATGGGAGGAGTCGAGTAGTCGCTACCTTGGATGCTCGAACGATACGTATAATTATCAGAGCTTCCTAACCACCGGTGCGATCAACTGCCCCTCCATATCAGATAAAAACGCGCGATGTTATGTTGAAAATATTTCGACAAGTTTATGGAAAATCATACGTTTCCATTGAATCGGCAGTTGCGTTTCATTCGAGATTTCGTCAGTTTCGTTTCGACCGTCGCGTTAAAGAGCCTATTAGACTTCTCTGAAGCATTGAAAACGCACGCGAGTCCTGGTAAAGCTCCTCGTTACGCCTCGGCAGGCTGTCGTCGTTCCGCTATGTATTCCCGTATGACTTACGAGTCGTACGGCGGCCGAGAGTGGGCAATTACGAAGCCGACGCATAACGAACTACGAAAGAGGCACGTCCCGATAGGCTCCAGTGTCAAGGCTCGTCTGTGCCAGTTTTGCGCGTTTTTACGGCCTTGAATATATACTGTTAATTGGCTCACTCTCCGCAGCCAGTATTATATCAATGGTCTGTTTTTTGCGGTGCGACTATCCTTCTCTCCCCCCCCCTCTCCCCAATGGCACTTTGTACGCAAATACGACGAACAGTTAATATTTTTACTTTTTATGTGTTTACCCAGGCTTGAATCAATATTTCATTTTCAATAATTATTTCTCTGTTCGTTTATTTATTTATTTTTTTTTTAACAAGTACACACAAGTACATGTTTACTTATACAAGTTTACTTTAATTTTTTTTTTTACAAAGTATAGCGCAGTTAATAAAAATTTGATACTGATTTCGTAATAAATGATATCACTTGAAAAAAAAGGTTTCATTAAAAAAAAGAGAGAGAGAGAGCGGGGGGGGCGAATGCGATGCGTTCGACTTATCTTTTTATGCCTCTCGAACTGCAATTTTAAAATCTTTCAGCGGTGTCGTTATGCGCGGCACCTTAAAAGCGAATTTCAAAAGGATCGCATTGCAATTTATGACGCCGTTAACGCTTTGCAATTTATTATTCTCATTACGATCGGCGCGCTTTTTCAAAAATATTGCGTAAGTACGAAATTCTGATTTCGCGCGCGCACCAGAGCGGCCTGCGCAGCCTCTTGAAACAATTTTTTTTTTTCGTTCCAACTGCTCGCTCTCTCTCCCATGTCAAAGAAAAAGAAAAAAAAAGAGAAGAGAGGGAGAGAGAGAGATAGAGAAGAAAAAAGAAGGCAAACGAGAAACAAGACGATAATCCTCGTGACACACAATAATCAGCGAGTAGAATATTCATGAATCCGCGAATTTGGCGAGTTTCCGGTGTCGGCCCCCCCAAGTCGCCATTACGAGATAAAAGACCGCAATGATAAGACTGGTAGTAAGGGCTGCGTAAGCGGCTATAGCGGGACGGGGTGAAAATGGCGAGAGGCTGGAATAAGAGAGCTAAGAGAAAGCGGGGCCAGCAGCAGCAGCGTAGCTCGTTGTATGCGATATTGTCGAGGCGCGAGAGTAAGGCCACGTGCCAGCGGACCGAATCGTCCTGTGGCGTCAATTTGCGCGCCCGAGGTGCTGCTGGAGGGGGGAAACCCCCGCCCTTGAAGATAGTCGCAAAAAAGGGGGGGGGAGACATTAAAAAGGTGATTTAGCGCTTCTGGTGCCGAAGCGCCGTTATGCGCGCGCGTCTCGATCTCTCGGCGGCGACGAGAGAGATTTAGAGGAGTAAGCAGGGAGAAAGCGAAATTCGACTATTACGATAGGTCGGAAATCGGATCGTTAACAGTGTATTCGTGCGTTCGTGTTTTTCGACTTCTCTCTCTCTCTCCTTCTTTGCTTTATGCGCCTCTCTAAAGATAGGCCTGTCCATTAAGAATGCCGAGGGCATTTTTGTCGCGAGCGCGAGACTGCCTTTGAAAATTTCATTATTCGCGCCGGGGATATACAATTATCTTGTCACGACTCAATATGAATGTTTACCGATCGCTGCCTCTATCGTCGATTATAATCATTAGAGGTGTGACGCTGCTTAGCCACCGCCGCTGCCGCTGTTTCTACGTAGTCTCCGTACGCGAGGCCTGTCGTTTATCACGGGAGGCTAAATTAACACCCGAGCACTAAATTAAATTACAGCTATTATTCATCGTAGATTGAAAAATTAATTTCAATTGTACCCCCGGTGTGTTATTACTAGTTATTACATCGCTCGTACATGGAAAAATACTTGCGATGCGAGGATTTATATTTGTACACCGGAGAGAGAGAGAAAGAGAGAGAGAAAGAAAAGCTGTGAGGTAAAAAAAAGAAACAAAAAGAGCAAAATCACGTCGAGATTATTATTTATGGTATCATTGAAGTGGAACGCGTTGAAAATATGCAATGTAGCTGGATCAAACCGTCCGTTATTAATAATAAATTATTCAAATGATCGCTTTTATCGATACCTGTTTTTCGCATGGGCATATGGTTTTTTTTTAAATTTTCATTGATAAATCGCTCAAAATGTCGTTAATTACGTTCCTTTTGAAATGCACCCCGGCGCTCTTTGCCGACGTTTCAAGATAGATATTTCATTTCAGCACAGCCGTCGAGCGAGAGAGAGTCTGCGAGTATTCTCCTCCGCGAGTTTTCAATAAGTCACGATAGCTCAACAGATCTTCGTCAAATGAAAACGCGGGATTATCGATACTTCCGAGATGTCGACGTCAATCCTAAGCGTATATCCCCCAACAATACCACATAAATCAGAAAAAAAAGTCACGAGAGTGTCCAAACGTCAGTAAAAGCGTTCTTATCGACTTGCCGAGTCGCAACGCGTTCATAAACGTCGCGTCGCTCAATCTTCGAGGCATCGGAGTCTATAACCGGTGAGTGTGTATGCCCGAGAGTGAGAGAGAGAGACTGATCTCCCGCGAACTATTGACGGTGGTAGCAGTCGAGAGCTCTCGCGACTTGTGCGTTATCGGAGCGCGCGCATCAGCGGCGCGTGAAGTCAACGCGCGCGCGCGTCTCTCTCTCTCTTCTTCGCTATCTTGCTCTCGCCTGCTCTATACGCCCGGATAATGCCATATAACGTAGAGCCGCAGGCGTGTTCTCGGCGTCCCTTTCGAAAAGTAACTGCTTGGCCGGTAGAGTCTCTCTCTCTCTCTCTCTCTCTCTCTCTCTCTCTCTCTCTCTCGGGCGACGATCGTTATCAGTGCCGTGACACTTGTTATTACATTGTGCGCGCCACTGCTCTGTCTCTCTGCCTCTCTGTTGCGTGGGCTGCCGCCACCGCCGCGGTTGGGGTGCCCAAGCGAGATACGTCTTGAGATAATAATGTCAGGCACGCATTGCGCCTTTAAATAAACCACGCTCGCTATCTCTCTCTCTCTCTCTCTCTCTCTCTCTCTCTCTCTCTCTCTCTCTCTCTCTCTCTCTCTCACGAGCATCCTCGTCAGGCGTTTTAACATTTATTTCGCGCTTCTCGCTATCTGCGGCCATTAGGGCTGTATTGTTAGGACTGCGTATAGAGAGAGAGAGTGCGTGTAGATTGGCGAACTTGTATTATTCGTGGAAAGTTGGAGAAGTATAACGATAGGTGCGCAATGGAAATGCCTTTTGTATACGTATCTGTCTTGCTTGCGCGTGCCCGTGGAGTTTTGAAAAATATGCAGATATTTGCTTGATTACGCGTCTAATCAATAATTTTGTTATCCAACTAGAACATTAATAGTGTTTAATAGTTTTGCCGCTGCCGCGCCGTGGCAGCGGCGCGCGCGAGCGGCAGCTTCTAGCAATAATTTACCTTATCTTGTTTATGTCTTTAGAATTCCTTTAATCAACTTTGAAAAAAAAGAACGCCCAGCACACCGCAATGCTATATATACGACTGTATACAGCTAAACGAGAACTAAATTAATTGTATAAACTATAGCGTATTTATGGAATATCGTATTACCCGAAGATAAAAAAAATACATAATATTATTTTATTTGATAAAGAAAAACACAGCGTAGCGTTGGACAACTAAGTTTGCGGAAAATAAATCCACCTTCTCCTCCCACCCTACTCGTCTAGTCGCGTCCAATCGGCTATATCTCCGACGCCTCCCATCACTCCTTCTTTTCTCAATCGATCAACTCCATTGGTCGTTCGATTGCGCCTCAGCCAGGAATATCGCAATAAACTTGCGTCCCCGGTGTCTGTAGGTAGTGGAAGAGAGAGAGAGAGAAAAAAAACTAAAAATAGAGACGGCTAACAGTTATACGATTGTCAGGAGAAACATCGTGTTTGTTTAACGCTATATCCCATATATCGTATTATAAGCGCGGCGCGATCGAGCGAACGTTAACACGCGTGTCCGTACGGATTATCGCTTCTAATCATGTATAAACCTAGGCCTCGGCTTTACGTCAATGAATTTTGAATTTTTTTTCTCTCCCTTCTCTATACACGACACACAGACGCGGACTCGCATGCGTACATATATAAACCCTTGCATAATGTCCCCCCCATGAATATTCATGGGCGTTCGCACACTTTAATGTACAAACGAATCATATAGCAAAACGGCGCGCACATGTCTTAATAAGTGAATTTACGCGGCGGAGTAATGAAATTTGGCACGACGCCATTAAATTACTTGCCGATATATCAGCAAACACCTTTGGCCTGAGAATTTCTCACTCTGCGCACACGCACGGCTCTCTCGCACATGTCACACTAGTCTCAAAACCTTCAAGCTCGTAAAACTTGTCTCTCGCGAACAAAGTGTCTTGATGTATACTCGTGGGCGAGTTATTAAAAATGATTTTCCAAACGAAATAGTTCAGCGGCTAAATAAACATTTCATTCTCGCGAGAGAAAGAGAGTGAGCACGTAATACGCGTTTGTGGCTATGGGGGAGCGAGAGAGAGAACGAGCTGTGAAAAACATTAAGCGCTAAAGAAACGTCTTTTTCCAGCAGGCGCGCACTTTGTGGTGTCGTTGTTTGCCAACGGGACACGAAAAGCCAAGAAAGAAAGAGAGAGAGAGAGAGAAATGAACAATGAAAACTTCAGCGCTGATCTGTATAGCTATCGTTTTCTACAATGCGCGCAAATGCGCCACGCGACGCGTTATGAAAGCGGTTATTCCTGAGAAATTGCCAGCCTCTTTCTCTCCCTCTGGCCGTTTTGCCACGGACACACACACACATACACACATATACATACTCTTCGGCCTAAGAGCCTGTGGTATGCGTAGCGTGAAATCCTTGTTATGAATTATTGTTAGCCGGGATCAATTGTTCGGGAGCGATTTATAAATAGCCATGGCAAGCTCGCATGCCAGTTATGCGCTGATTTTTGCGATCGGCGCGCACACACATCGGCTGCGATGAATCGATAATAGGCTCAAAACTATTGCCGTTTGTAAATCGGGGACCTTTCTCCTTTCCTCGCACGGCCGGCTCGCCCTTTTTTCCTCTCTCTCTACCTCGAGTTATTTTCCATTATAGTACGAGAAGGATTTTTAGATCGGCCGATTCATCCGTTTTAAACTCGTTCCCGCGCGCGCGGCTAATGTAAAACAGTATCATGTATATAAACTTGCCCAACACTCTCCGACTAGTCGTTAAAGTATATTTAATTAGTCCGGCTTTAGCATATATTAATTAATTAATTTAAATAAGGTTGTATTCGAAAGTGCATAACATTATCACAATAAATTGCCTATTGCACAGGGACTTATATTCGACTTCCGAATCACCGAGCTTGCGCGATCTACAACATAAGTACCGTATAGCAAAAGCTCTCGTTAAAGAGGAATGAGGAAAACGAGCTTGATCGTTAAAAATGGGAAAAAAAGTCGCGAAAGGAAATTATTACCGAGTCTTAAAATCGATATCGCGCGAACGATAGTCAGTTACCCGGAAAAATTCCGTAGCATGCGTAAAAATGTGCCGGGCAATCGCGAATTATCAAAGTCATTCGCCCATTGTTTTAGCAACGCGGAGCGACGAGTAACAAGTGCGCGCTTTTCAGCGACTTTATTACCCCGATTTCCCCTGCTAACTTTCCATGCGCTCAGGCGGGCACGTGCTCGCCGATATCCTTAAACTTGTTAATCACTTTCTTAGTACTTTTTTCCCTTTTTTTTCTGTTATGCCTGGACCTTATCTTATTCGGACTCCCTTTTTCTGCCCCTCGATTCGCCGGATGTCGGTCCGAGTGACAGACGCGCGTGTCGCTCGTCCGGCTTCTTCCGTCGCAGCCAATTGGTAGTCGAGCGTTCGCAGTGACGGCTGCTCTCTCGGATGTGTGTTCGCTTGCCAAGTGTGATTTCCTTTTTTTCAATTCTGATATCCCGACCAGCTGGACGTGTATGTGTGCTATCTCGCCGGAGAGAACGTTAATTAGGTGGTTTTACAGGGTGAGGCAAGGATGAAAAAGAACGCGCTCCCCTGTCGGATTAACGTCGTTCCTTCTCTTCGTCGCACATCCACGATTTCTTTAGTAGCCATCTACTTACAGTCATTTCATTTTCTTCCAAATCTACTAGACGCGAAATTTCTGCTCTCGGGTCGCGGAAAAAAAATCGTTAGCTCTAGACAGCCAAGTGCTCTCGGACAATTTCTTCGTTAGACAAACACGTAAGGGTAGGAGAGTCTGGCAGCAATTAATTGAAATCGCCGCCCGAGAGAGAGAGAGGGAAAGAGTCGTCGCAGCAAGGCGCTAATCGTCTATTTGCCGAGAGGCCGTCAGCCCGCGTGCCAGCTTGGTGAAAAGCCTGCGGCTGCGCTGCTGCTCTCCAACTTGCGCGTCTCGAATGAAATCCTCGTGTTTGTCAATTAGCGCACGCGTATAGTCGCCGGGCCCGAGAGCGTGTGTGCTCGGAGCAATTAAAAGCGAAAGCCCCCTCCCACGGTATAGAGCAGTCGAACACGGCTCATTTGATCGAGTCGTCTTGCGTGAAAGTCCCAAGCTTTGCCGGACACTTCCCCCCACCCCCCTCGGACAATGCTTGGCCCTGTGTGCTGCGTTTGGCCATCTTACTTGTTTTCCTCTTGGCCTTTCGAGCCGTAAGTGGTCTTTGCCGTTTTCACTTCTCTTGTGGCTGGCTGTCTGGCGGCTTCGAGCGCGCGTGCGCGAGATCGTTAATTGGGGATAGAAAGGAACGCCTTGGATGTTTGTCGTAAAGAGCGCCATACTGTGCGTTTAAATAACCATTGATAAATATGAAATAATGAAATGTAATCAAAGCTTGGAATAAATTTGAATGATCGGCCGCAGAGCCGGGGATAATAACGATCTCTCTCTCGGTCGGTCGGTCGAGAGAGAGAGAGAGAGAGAGAGAGAGAGAGTTGCAAAACGGAAAATCGTTTTGTTCCCCCTTTTGCCCGCAACGCGCCGCTCGTTCACTTAGTTATCCCCGAGGTCTTTAATGGAATAATCGGCTGGCGCCATTTAATAATTCCAGTGATAGAAAAGCTCAGCGGCACGGCGGGGCTAATTAATCATACCACAAGCGCCTGTACAGCAGGCGCGCGCGACACGGCTATTTGAAGGCTTACATTGTATAGCCGCAAGCGAGAGCGAGTGCACAGAGCGCGTGTGTGGTGTGTATAGCGCGTATTAGCATGCGCCCGATGAGCGCTTATAACGTGAGAATTAAATTGTTTCATAAAGCCAGCCGGACGCGATTACGATTGACGCGACGCGTAGGTGTATTGTCACCGGGAGCTCTGTGTGTGTTTTTTTTTTCGTCGTTGGCGCGGGAGGCGTATAATCAAGCGATTATTTACATAGGCAATTAACGGTAGCTTGTTGCCTGTCAGCCGCGGCACGTTTTCGGATTTTTCCATCGACATGCTGACAGAGTCATCGGCTGCCTCGCCAAAGCTCCTCGCCTCAAGCTCTCTCGATCGGCATCTTTATCCAAGCGTTAACTTGTCTTTATATGCTACAACGATTTTTCGCAAATTATATACACGTTCTTCGAAAGAATAAGCCCGAGCTCTCGCATCGCTGGAATAAAGCCTGTAATTCGATTACAAATGGAAAACCGAGCGTTTCTCGCGTGGAGCAGAGGGATAGAGAGAGGGAGAGAGGGAAAGGAAGGGGCGGACGGAGAGAAAAAAAGGCACGGCTTATCCTAAGCAGTTGCAACCGCGCCTGGGAATATCTGGCGCCGCCTCTCTCTCTTTCTCGGTGCGCCATTTATAAGACGGCATTAGGAGTCTCGACAGTAGCCTCAGCTCGAGACGGCGCCTCTGTGTGTACGTGCGGCAATCGTTCTCTCTATCTCCCTCCCCCTCAACGAGCCTTCACATAATCGGTCGGTATCAAAGCGTGAATTTTCCCGAGAACAGCGATTGCTCAAAGCGCCATAATAAGGTGGCGCGAACGCGCGGCGCCGCACATGCAAATTCCCAGCGCGAGCGCGCGCCGCTATTACCTTTTCATCTCTCCAACTCTTATGTAGATGCGCGCCTTTTTCAAACCAATTCTATGTCAAGATCCGTTTTATGATGAGGAGATCGTCCTCTCGAGCGATTTGTCTGACTAGTCTACGTAGGATCTCTCGGCTGATTCTACGTCCCTCGTTTAGATCCAATTATACGTATCGTCATTTCGGTTTCTTTATAATGCATTTCTAGATATTTCCAGCAAAGTTGTATAGCCGATCTCCTTTTGCTTTTATCTAAACATGCGCGTTTTTGGTCTTACCACGCGCGGCTTTTTCTACTGATTTAACTTGATTATCAGCCGTTATCCCCGTTTAAACGGAGAGAAAAGTTAGTCGTTGCACACTTGCTTCGTCTCAAAACGCTTAGACGACGCTTAAAACGTCACGCGCGATTACGGATCATTGGGATGTAAACGCTCTGCGTAAGAGGATTAATCAGTCTACAGTCAGACAACACTTAAAGCCAAGACCATTTGTCATTCCCTTTCATTTAACGGTCGTAAAGAAGCACTTGAAGCGAGACTCGACGCGTCTCCTATCCGAGTGTCTCCACGACCAACACTCCTTACGGTCAAAAATTTCACGCGCGACAGTACATGTAACGCTTCGCTTTCCAAGCGGCGCCCCAACAGACGCCCGCTTGTGACAAGCGTCACTAATCACTCGGCGCTCTGTATCAGAGCGCAGTAGTGCTCTCGCTCGGTCAGCCGTAGATTGCCGGTTAATTATGAAGTGTGCCAGCGTAAATCAATGACTCGATCCAGTCGCGCATCTCGTTTCTCATTCTCCTTGCTTTTAACCGCGGAGCTACCGAGAGAGATGTGGAGCGGCAATTAGTACCGAGCTTCTCACCTCTAGCTGACGGCGATCGATTTGCAGCGTGTGCATGGTAATACAAAAAAACGTGGCTTTTTTTAAAGTTTCTTGTAAGAACGATTTTATACACTGAGAAAAATTGTAGGGTAAAAATTACTATGTGTCTTAGTAAACCCCGGACATCGATGCATTTTGATGAAATTTACACACAAACTGTCCGA